>CAUYRH010015118.1:0-14399 GCA_963574655.1 Perodicticus potto | reverse complement strand
GGCTCAAGCGAGTCTCCTGCCTCTGCCTCCCAAGTAGCTGGGACTACAGGCGCCCGCCACAATGCTCGGCCATTTTTTGGTTGCAACCGTCATTGTTATTTGGCAGGCCCGGGCTGGATTTGAACCCATCAGCTCAGGTGTATGTGGCTGGTGCCTTAGCTGCTTGAGCCACAGGCGCCGAGCCATTTACATGTTTTTTATTTGTTTATAAGTTTTGAATAATTTTTCCTACCACCATAGAAGAACTTTTGTGTTGGCTGGCTATGGTGGTTCATGCCTGTAATTCTAGCACTCTGGGAGGCTGAAGTGTGTGTATTGCTTGAGCTCAGGAGTTCAAGACCAGCCTGAGCTAGAGCTAGACCCTGTCACTAAAAATAGCTGTGTATCATGTTGGGTGTCTGAGGTCCCAGCTACTGGGGAGGCTGAGGCAAGAGGATGGCTTGAGCTCAAGAGTTTGAGGTTGCTGTGAGCTATGTAGCCACACCCCTCCACCAAAGGTGACAAAGTGAGACTGTCTCAAAAAAAAAAAAAAACTTCTGTGTCAAGGGTGTGTCCTCCTTATACTATTGAAATAGCAAATTATGGAGGTGTCAGAGGCATGCTCCTTTCCATGCCATCAGACTTCAGCTGGGAACTAGATCTATCAGCTTTTTCCATTAGCTTCTCTGTCCATAGGGTTCAAATGTGTATCTCCAAGGCTGGGGAGGGAAACTAACGCCCAAGGAAAATAACATGTCATTCTCTTTATTTCCTTCCTTCCTTCCTTCCTCTTTCTCTCTTTCTTTTTTTTTTTTTTTTTTTTTTGACGGAGTCTCAGGCACCTGTCACAATGCCTGGCTATTTTCTTGTTGCAGTAGTCGTTGTTTAGCTGGCTTGGGCCGGGTTTGAACTTGCCAGCTTTGGTGCATGTGGCTAGAGCTGTAATCACTGTTACAGCTGAGCCCATCCTCTTTATTTTCATCTCTCCCCAGGTGCCCATTTAAACCTCCTTTACACAGGTGCCCTGTGCAATTTGATACTAATGCAAATAACACCTTTAAGTTGCTTGCACCTCTGAGTCACAAGACATGCCCAGACATGGTCGAATGTCAGCCAGGGGAATAATTACCACAGACCAGGAGGATAGCAATAGTCATCCTTTCAGATGATCACCGTCAATCCAGGAGGCCATCGAGGCTGCCGTATAGCTGGCTTGGGAATAATGCAGGACCATTGCCAAGTGCAAAGGCAACACCTAGTACTGCCTGACTAAAGGCTAACATGACATCTGGATTTATCCCTCTCTGATTTGGATAAGATTGTTCATTCCCATGAGTCTGGATTTGAGAGCACCTCACCCCTACTCCCATTCCATAGGACGAACCAGTGAGTCAGAGGCAAACAGGAAAGAATAGCAATTCTGTACCATCCTTTTTGTATGGTAGTCCCAGCAAAACCTAGAATTTTTTTTTTTAATTTTTATTTATTTATTTTTTTGAGACGGAGTCTCATTGTGTTGCCCTCAGTAGAGTGCCATGGCGTCACAGCTCATAGCAACCTCCAACTCTTGGGGTTAAGTGATTCTCTTGCCTCAGCCTCCCAAGTAGTTGGGACTACAGGCACCTGCCCCAACGCCCAGCTATTTTTCAGATGTAGTTGTCATTGTTGTTTGGCAGTCCTGGGCTGGTTTCGAATCCGCCAGCTCCCGTGTATGTGGCTGCTGCCCTAGCAGAGCTACATTCTTTTTCTAAAAATTATTTATTTATTTATTTTTATTGCAGGATAATGTGAGGTAACAAACGCCAAATAACAATATTTTATTTATTTATTTATTTTGAGACAGAGCCTCAAGCTGTCGCCCTGGATAGAGTGCTATGGCATCACAGCTCACAGTAACCTCCAACTCCTGGGCTCAAGCGAGTCTCTTGCCTCCACCTCCCAAGTAGCTGGGACTACAGGCACCCGCCACAATGCCCGGCAATTTTTTGGTTGCACCCGTCATTGTCGTTTGGCAGGCCCGGTCTGGATTCGAACCCGCCAGCTCAGGTGTACGTGGCTGGCGCTTTAGCCTGTTGAGCCACAGGCGCCGAGCCTATTTATTTATTTTTTTGAGACAGAGTCTCATTTTGTTTGCCATCAGTAGACTTTCATGGCATCAAAGTTCACAGAAACCTCAAACTCTTGGGCTCAAGTGATTATCTTGCCTCAGCCTCCTGAGTAGCAGGGAGTACAGGTGCCTATCACAAAGCCCGGTTATTTTTAGAGACGGCATCTTGCTCTTGCTCAGGTTGGTTTTGAACCGGTGAGCTCAAGCAATCCAACCACCTTGGTCTCCCAGAGTGCTAGGATTACAGGCATGAGCCACTGTGCCCAGCCTATGATATTTGAATTTGTTAGGTAGGGTCCCTCTTGTAGTTATGTTCTGCACCCAAAAGCTGTGCCATACACACCCACACCTACATTGTGCCCATTCAGTGGGAGTGCCCCCAATGCCCCTTCTATTTCCTCCCTCCCTCATTCCCCCTCCCCCAATTTGAATTAAAATTTTTTTTTCCTATGTAGGCATGAATTAGATTATCTACTGGCTTCATATTGGTATTGAGTAGAATGGATATTTGCTTTTCCATCCTTGTGATACTTTACTGAGAATGTGTTTCAACTCTAATCAGGTTAATACAAAAAATGTGAAGTCACCATCTTTTTTTATGGCTGAATGGTATATACATACATACATATATATATATATATATCACAGTTTGTTAATCTATTCCTGAGTTGATGGGCATTTAGGTTGTTCCCCCACCTAGGTGATTGTAAATTGATCTGTGATAAACAATCCAGTGCATATATTCTTATGATAAAATGATTTTTTTTTTCTGGGTAGATTTCTAATAGTGGGATTGTGGGGGTCAAATGGGAGATTGAATTTGAGTTCTTTGAGGATTCTCCATGCTTCTTTCCAAAGAGGTTGTATTAGTTTGCAGTCCCACCAACAGTGTAAAAGTGTTCCCCTCTCTCCATATGTGCATCAGTGTCACATGTCACTTCTGACACTTCTTGCCAGGGCCCAGGAATGGCCAGGTCTCAGGCCCAGCTTAACTTGGTTCCGGACGCGGACCGCTAAGTTACCTCGCTCAGGTTCAGTTTCTCTTAGGTGCCTGAGGGCTATCTACTTTAGCTGGAGAGAGAGAGAGTCTTAGAGAGAGAATAAAGCAGTCTATGATTGCACTAATGTACACAGCCATGATTTAATAAAAAAAAAAAAATACTACCCTTAAAAAAAAAAAAAAGATAGATAGACCTTACTCTTTGGCAGAGCTTGGTGATCTTCAGCAGAGAGACACCGTGCTGGCTTTCTGCAGGCAGGAGAGGAGACAGAGTCAGAGTAAGTGGGTCTGTGATAGAATGCGCATGCTCCTTAACTGCCTTCTCCTCCAGCCTAATTGAAGGCTAATCTCGTGCTTCTCAACGCCACAGGTGTAGAGACTTTCAGTTCACCACTGCTCTCATCTCGTGAGCTCTCATGCTTGTTAGAGCTAAATCTCTCTCCATGCCCTTTCCACCCAGGTGTTCCATCATTGAGCTGTACAGGTATTTCTTATAACTCTCACTCCTCCTAGCCATAGACTATATGGGCTCCAACACATCAGCATTTGCAACTTTGGGATTTTGTGATGTGGGCTAATCTTACTGGGATTAGGTGATATTTTAGGGTGGTTTTGATCTGCATTTCTCTGATGATTAGGGATGAAGCCTCACATTTTTGCCCTAGTTTTCCATAAAAAGTACTCAAGCCTTGTAAGAAACAGTCAATGCCTCTTGCACCCATGCTTCAGGTTTGTGTTTGCCTATTTTTCTAAGACCCAAGCCCATGGCTCACTTGATGGGGAGGAAAACTTCAGGCTCAGTAAGAATGCCACTGTCCTGGCATCAGTTCTAGAGCAGTACCTTGCCCTGCTTATATGAGGCAGAATTCTGGCAGGAAACAGATGCTACACTCAAAGGATTTTTTTCTTTTTGCAGTTTTTGGCAGGGGCTGGGTTTGAACCCACCACCTCTGGCATATGGGGCCAGCGCCCTACTCCTTTGAGCCACAGGCGCCGCCCTCAAAGGATTTATCTGAAGTCAGTTTTATGAAGATGCAGGCAAGATAAAGGAAAGCAATAAGGGATGGTAAAGCATTCATGGATTAGTAACAGAAGGAAGTCATTACCACCCCTCTCCCAAAAGAGTCAAGGAAAGTAAATCACTACCAGAGCTTGGTGAGAGATGGATCTGTGGAAAGGGATGCTTAATAGACACTGTGGCCAGTAAGGAATCCTGCCCCTTCCACAACATGGCTGGGCAGGAAGGGAACAGAGAGAATAAATAAATACCCTGACTTCTCTCTCTTCCCACCATCTAATCTCGTGTCAGTCAGTGCCTGCCACCGGCCAAATCCCACTGGAAGCCAGTGGGCAAGGGAGCTCGTGTGTACGGAACATGGAAGAGTTAGTTTTCTGGGGCACAGTGCAAGGGAGAGAAAGGTGGAGAGTAGATTTGAGGGGTATGGAGTCCATGAGAAGTACACAGAGCTTTCCTCTCACAGGCAGAGCTCTTGGTTTGCTATGTCACTCTCCTTGTCAGGTACTTGTGAAGTGCACGAGGGAGTGTTATCCATGCCTTTTTAGTAATGCTGCTGGCAGGAAACACATATGAATCTTAGGGTCCAGAGTTTTCAAGATATTGTGAAGTAGTGGTTTAAGTGAAGTATTTACTCAGGGCTGCAAGATGACAACATACACAATGGGAGACTCCTAGTGGTATCTGTGGAGGGAGGGGAAGAAGGAAGGAAAGGAGGGAGGCAGAAAGGGAGGGAAGAGAAGAGAGGGGATAGGGAGAGAAGAAGGGAATGAGGACAGAAAGGAAAGGAAGGAAGGAACGGGAAAAGGGAGGGGAGGAATGAAGGAAGGGGGAAGGGAGGGAAGGTAATAGGGAGAAAGGTAGGGGAGATTGAAAAAAGAAAGGAAGCGGCTCGGCACCTGTAGCTCAGCGGCTAGGGTGCCAGCCACATACACCGGAGTTGGCCAGTTCGAATCCAGCCTGGGCCTGCCAAACAACAATGACAACTACAACCGAAAAATAGCTGGGTGTTGGGCGGCACCTGTGGCTCAAAGGAGTAGGGCGCTGGCCCCATCTACCGGAGGTGGTGGTCTCAAACTCGGCCCTGGCCAAAAACTGCCGAAAAAAAAAAAATAGCTGGGCATTGCGGTATGGGCCTGTAGTCCCAGCTACTTGGGAGGCTGAGGCAAGAGAATTGCTTAAGTCCAAGAGTTTGAGGTTGCTGTGAGCTGTGACACCACGGCACTCTACCCAGGGCAACAGCTCAAGGCTCTGTCTCAAAATAAATATTAAATAAATAAATAAACAAACAGAGTTAGATTGTTATAGAAAACCCAGGAGACCCAACGTGACAGTGCTTGCAAATGTACAGTTTTTTATTGGGAAATGATATAATATAGCAAGAAAATAAAGCTGTGTTTCACAAGCAAAGGCTGTCTTACAGCAAGGGGTCTGAAGAACCCAGGTGCAAGCTCCAGTAGTTTTCCTCTGTAAGGGCCTTGGCAGGATGCTCTTTGTCTCTGACATAAGGAATCATAGAAGTTTAACCCCAGAACTGAAGGGAGAGAGACAGTGTGATAAGGAGACCAGGTTCAAATTACTAATCTCAGTATTATTATTATTATTATTTTTGAGACTTAAGCAATTCTCTTGCCTCAGCCTCCCGAGTAGCTGAGACTACAGGCGCCCTCCGCAATACTTGGCTATTTTTTGGTTGCAGTTGTCATTATTGTTTAGCAGGTCCAGGCCGGGCTCAAACCTGTCAGCCTCAGTGTATGTGGCCAGCACCCTACTCACTGAGCTACAGGCGCCAAGTCAAATTTCAATATTATTAAAAATAAATGTTCTAGTATCCAGAATGTCTACATTATTACAACTTAACAATAACAAAAGACAAATAACACAATTTGAAAATGGCCAAAGCGTCTGAAAAGACGTATTTCCAAAGAATATATACAAATGGCCAATAAGGATATGAAAACGTGTTCAACATCAGTAATCATTCATACGATTCATGCAAGCCAAAACCCCAATGACATACAACTTCAAACCCACTAGAATGGCTATTGCTTTTTTATTTTATCATTATTATTATTTTTTAAATTTCAGATTAATATGAGGGCACAAATGGTTAAATTAAAGTTGTTTTTTTTTTTTTTTTGAGACAGAGCCTCAAGCTGTCCCCCTGGATAGAGTGCCGTGGCATCACAGCTCACAGCAACCTCCAATTCCTGGGCTTAAGCGAGTCCCTTGCCTCCGCCTCCCAACTAGCTGGGACAACAGGCACCCGCCACGATGCCCGGCCATTTTTTTTTTTTTTTTTTTGGTTGCAGCCGTCCTTGTTGTTTGGCGGGCCTGGGCTGGTTTCGAACCTGCCAACTCAGGTGTACGTGGCTGGCGCCTTAGCCCGTTGAGCCACAGGCGCCAAGCCTGGTTAGGTTATGCTATTTGCGTTTGTTAGGTAAAGTTCAAGTTGCAGTTAAGCCCTTCACCCAGAAGGTGTGCTGTATACCCTTCCTTACATAGTGCCATTAGGTGAGAGTTTACCCATCTCTCTACCTCCTCTCCTCTCCCCTTTCCTTCCCCTCCTTTGAATTTAATTGTATTTTTTTTCTCGTGTGGGCATGTAGTTGTTTTTGTATTGGTTTCATATTAGCATTGCATACACTGAATACTTGCTTTTCCATTCTTGTGATACTTTACTAAGACAAATGTTCTTCAACTTAATCCAGGTTAACACAAAAGATATAAAGTCTCCATCTTTTTATGCCTGAGTAATATTCCATGGTGTACATATACCACAGTTTATTAATCCATTCATGAGTTGATGGGCACTTGGGTTGATTCCACATCTTGGCTATTGTCAATTGAGCTGTGATAAACATTTTAGTGCAAATGTCATTATGGTAAAATGATTTTTTTTTCTTCTGGATAGACACCTTATAATGGGATTGAGGCACAAAATAAAGTAGAAAGGTTTACTCTTAGCTTTTTGCAGATTCTCCATACTTCTTTCCATAGAGGCTGTATTCGTTTGCAATCCCACCAGTGTAAAAGTGTTCCCTTCTCTCCATATCTGTGCCAGCACCTGCAGCTTTGGGACTTTGTGATATGGGCTATTCTTACTGGGGTTAGCTGATATCTTAGGCTGGTTTTGATTTGCATTTCTGTGATGAATACAGATGATGAGCATTTTTTTCATGTGTTGGTTGGCCATTCTTCTGTCTTCTTCAGAGAAGTTTCTCTTCATATCCCTTGCCCACTTATAAATGGGATAGTTTGCTCTTTTCTTCTGGATTAATTTGAGTACTCTGTATATTATAGTTATCATCTCTTTGTCATATTTGTAGCAGGCAATTATTTTCTCCCATTCTGAAGGTTGTCTATTAGCTTTAGTTGTTGTAGGCTTAGCTCTGCAGAAGTTTTTAGTTTGATCATGCCTCGTCCATTTATGTTTGGTGTTGCTGCAATTGCCAAGAGGGTTTTCTTCATAAACTCTTTTCCCAGGCCATTGTTGAGTTTTCCCCACACTTTCTTCTATAATTTTTATCATTTCATGTCTTAAATTTATAATTTTTATCCAACAAGAGTCAATTTTTTTTTTTTTTGAGACAGAGTCTCACTATGTCACCCCCAGTAGAGTGTTGTAATGCCGTGGCATTACAGGTCACAGTAACCTCAAACTCTTAGGCTTAAGCAGTTCTCTTGCCTCAGTCTCCCGAGTAACTGGGACTACAGGTGCCTGCCACAACACCTGGCTATTTTTTTGTTGCAGTTTGGCCAGGACTGGCTTTGAACATGCCACCCTCGGCATAGGGGGCTGGTGCCCTACCCACTGAGCCACAGGTGCCACCCCGCCCGGATATTTTTTGTTACAATTGTCATTGTTGCTTAGCAGTTCCAGGCTGGGTTCGAACCTGCCTGCCTCAGTGTATATGGCTGTGGCACCATAACCACTGTGCTACCAGCACCGAGTGGTGAGAGGTGCAGGTCCAGTTTCACTGTTCCATATATGGCTAACTAGTTCTTCCAGCACCATTTATTAAATAGGAATTTTTTTTTTTTTGAGACAGAGCCTCAAGCTGTCATCCTGGGTAGAGTGCTGTGACATCACAGCTCACAGCAACCTCCAATTCCTGGGCTCAAGCGAGTCTCCTGCCTCTGCCTCCCAAGTAGCTGGGACTACAGGCGCCCACCACAACGCTGGCCATTTTTTCTTTTTTCTTTTTTTTTTTTTAGGTTGCAGCCATCATTGTTGTTTGGCAGACCCAGGCTGGATTCAAACCCGCCAGCTCAGGTGTACATGGCTGGTGCCTTAGCCTGTTGAGCCACAGGCGCCAAGCCTGCCTATCACTTTTTTAAAATCCCTGGTAAATTGATAATGCCCAGGCCTGGAAAGGGTGTATTGCTAGCATGTGAGCAGAAAGTACAATCCATTTAGAAAGCAGGTTAGCATTACATATCAAAAGTGCTAGAAATGGGGCTCAGCGCCTGTGGCTCAACGGGCTGGGGTGCCAGCCACGTATACCTGAGCTGGCAGGTTCAAATCCAGCCCGGGCCCACCAAACAACGACGGCTACAACCAAAAAATGGCCGGGCGTTGTGGCGGGCACCTGTAGTCCCAGCTACTTGGGAGGTGGAGGCAGGAGACTCGCTTGAGCCCAGGGATTGGAGGTTGCTGTGAGCTGTGATGCCACAGCACTCTACCCAGGATGACAGCTTGAGGCTCTGTCTCAAAAAAAAAAAAGAAAAAAAAAGGGCTAGAAATGGTCTTCTTTCTTTGATTCAGCAACTCCATATATAGGAATCTACCTTAAGGAAATACAAACTATTTCAAAAGTGTTAGTTTTATTTATAACATTCATCACAACATTTTCTTTTATATTTAGAGACAGGGTCTTGCTCTGGCACCTAGGCTGGAATGCAGTAGAACAATCATAACTCACTGCAGCCTTGAACTTCTGTGCTCAGAAGATCCTCTTGCCTCAGCCTCCTGAGTACTCATGACTAAGGGTGTGCACAGCCACACTTGGATAATTTTTTTTTTTTTTGGTAGAGACAGGGTCTTGAGCTATGGTTGCCCAGACTGGTCTCAAATTCTTGGCCTTAGGCAATCCCCCTACTTCCAACTTCCAAAGATCTGGGATTATAGGCATAAGCCACCATGCCTGGTCAACATAATACTATGAGAGCAAAAAAATTAGAAATGACAAAATGTCCAAGAGTAATGATTTAGCTATGCTACATGCATTTAATAGTACACTATATGCACTTATAGAACGCTTTTAGTGAAAAGTGGTGTTTATAAAAGCAAATAATAACATGAAGAACGTTAAAATATTCTGTGAAAAAGCTTAATATAAAATGGCAATATATGGCATAGTTAGGATTATACAGAAAATAAACTTGCAAACCTATGAGCAGAAAGATATATAAAGACATTGGATATATTTGGGCAGTAACAATATCAGTTTTATTTTCGTTTTCTTTTCTTTCTGTCCCTTCCAATTTCTTTTTTTAAGAGATAGTTATGGCTTTTCTCTCCCTTGTTAAAACATTTCAAGGTCACCAGTCTATTTATGCTTTTCACCCAGGTAACAATGGGTATGACTAAGCTTTGATGTAACTTGAAAATAAAGATATAGGGGGCATTTAGTGTCAATCTCTCAAGGTGATCGAAGCAGCGTCTGTAAATTCTTCAGTCAAAGGGAAGAACTAAAGGAAATAAAGAAAAAAACTATCTAGAAATTAGTATCCAGGCTTGGCGTCCATAGCACAGTGGTTACGGCGCCGGCCACATGCACTTAGGCTGGCAAGTTTGAACCAGGCCTGGACCAACTAAAACAACAATGACAACTACAACAACAACAACAAAATAATAAAAATAGCCAGGCATTGTGGAGGGCACCTGTAGTCCCAGCTACTTGGGAGGCTGAGGCAACAAAATCGCTTAAACCCAAGAGTTTGAGGTTGCTGTGAGCTGTGACCCACGACACTCTACCGAGGGCGACATAATGAGACTCTGTCTCACCAAAGGAAAAAAAAAAAGAAAGAAATTAGTATCCAGTTAGGACAACATCTTGCCAGCTTGTTCATCTTGTGCAGATGTTTCACCCATATGAATGATAAAGTTTGTCAGTTTGACCAGCTCAAAGACCTGCTCAAAGACCTGCTCTCCACTCAAAGCCCTCCTCTCCAGGAGGGAACACACATGGCTTTGTCCTTTACTCAACAAACTGGATTTCTGGGGAGTAGACTACCAGCAGACAGCAGAAGTGACAGATGAGAAAGAATCCCTTGTATACCATTCTACTTCTGCATCAGTTTTTGGGAAGGAATATTTGCCTCAAGAAAGACCCCAGCCTACCACATCTACCACGGGCTCTGGTAATTCTTCTTGCTGTACTTCAGGTTCGTCCAATACTGGCTCTGGGAAAAATAAAGATACAAAAATGAAAGCATTCCCTGGAAAGTTAAATATGGTCACCCAACATATGACACAGCAATATAACTTCTAGCTATGTACCCAAGAGACTTGAAAGTAAGGACTCAAAGAGATATTTGTATGCCAATTGTTCACAGCAGCATTATTCACAACAGGCAGAGAATGGAAACAGACCAAGTGTCAATGAATGGAAGAATGGATTAAAAAAAATGTGGAATACACATACAGTGGAATATTATTTAGCCACAGAAGGAATAATGGTGTTGATTCATGCTATAACATGATGAACTTTGAAAACCTAATGCTAAGGGGCCAGGTGCAGTGGCTCACACCTGTAATCCTAGCACTCTGGGAGGCCAGGGCAGGTGGAAAGCCTGAGCCAGAGCAAGACCCTGCCTCTAAAAATAGCCAGGCATTGTGGCAGGCACTTGTAGTCCCCGTTACTTGGGAGGCTGAGGCAAGAGGATCACTCAAGCCCAAGAGTTTGAGGTTGCTATGAGCTACACTCTACCAAGAGTGACAAAGTGAGACTCTGTCTAAAACAAAAGAAGAAGAAAAAAAAAAACATAATGCAAAGTGAAAGCAGCTAGTCATAAAAGACCACACATCACACACCGCAATCCTAGCACTCTGGGAGGAGGAATTGTATGATTCCATTCCTATGCCTTTGAAATGTCCAGTATAGGCAAATCCATAAAGATTGAGGCTCTGATGCAAATTAAAAATAAAGATGTAGGAGTTACCTAGTGCCAATTTCTTAAGGTGCTTGAGGTGGCTTTCTTTGGGGGGATTCTAAAATTAGATAGTGAGAAGGCTTCACAGCTTTGTGAATATACCAAAACCACAGAATTATATACTTTAAAGAGTGAATTTTATAGTGAAATATCTCTCAATTTAACTTAAAAAGCTAACTGGGGCTGGACATGGTGGCTCATGCCTATAATCCCAGTACTTTAGGAGGCTGAGGCAGAAGCATAATTTGAGGCCAAGGGTTCAAGACCAGCCAAAGAAATATAGCAAGATTCTGTATCTACAAAAAAATAGCCAGGTATAGTCCCAACTGCTTGGAAAGCTTAAGCAGGAGGATTCCTTGAGCATGGAAGTTTGAGGTTACAGTGAACTGTGATGATGCCACTGATCTCTAGCTGGGGCAACAGAGCAAGGCCCTGCCTCAAAAAAATTAAAAAAAAAAAAAAAAGCTAACTGGGACAGGGGTAGTTAGTAGGGGGAAGAATTGAAGGCAGTTAATACTAAGGTAATTCCAGGTGTACAGCTTCTAGCCTTCTATGCTTCCCCTAATCCTCTTCCCATCTGAGGCCCACAAGAAGCAGCCCTTCTCCAAAGCACCAGGTTGCTAGGCACTTAATTCTGCCACCCCTGCTCTGGACTCCCATACAACTCAGGAGACTCTGTTTCTCTGCCTCTTCATATGAAGAGATTGGGATAAAACTGGTAGAATTAACTTTCCCCAGGGACTGAAAGGAGGAAAGAATAAATGAGACAGAACCAAAAGATTAAGGGAGAACAGGACAGGGGAGAAGCAAGATGGTGACCAAGCAACAGCTTCCTTGCAACTGGGCACAGTGAGACTGGGGAGAGGAGACTTCAGGCATCTCTGGCTGGTGGAATCTGCCCAGAAACATCCCTATGGGGACACAAGGAGTCAGCGAGAGACTTCTGAACCCAATGAGAAGGACAAAAGCAGTGAAGAACTGGCAGTGGTTGCGTGTGTTCATTCAGTCTAATCCCGCCGGCAGCTGACTCATTGAAACCTTGGGTCAGAGGCACAGCAACTTAAAGAGCAAAAGGAAGTGAAAGGAAAATTAGGGTAAGGAAACAGATAAAAGAAAACATTCATGAGGAAGAATCAGCAAAAAAAATCCTGGCAACATGAAAAACCAGTCCAGAGCATCCCCCTCAAGGGACCGTGAGGTAGCTACTGCAGAGGTTTCCACCTATAAAGAAATGTTAGAAATGACAGAAAGGGAATTTAGAATACAGATGATGAAAACAATGAAGGAAATGATGGAAACAATGAAGGAAACTGCTGATAAAGTGGAAAATAACCAAAAGGAAATCTGAAAACAGAATCAAATAAGAGATGAATGATATGAAGAACATAGAAAGGATATAGCAGAACTGAAGGAAGTGAAGTAGTCAATTAGGGGACTTAAAGATGCAATAGAAAGTATCAACAACAGATTAGACCATGAAGAGGAAACAATCTCAGAGGTAGAGGACAAAGCTCTTGAGATAACTCAGATAGTTAAAGAGGCAGAAAAAAAGAGAGAGAAAGCAGAACATTCACTAACAGAATTATGGGATTTTATGAAGCATTCAAACATACAAGTTATAGGTATCCCAGAAGGGGAAGAAGAATGCCCCAGAGAAACAGAAGCCATACTAGAGATTATAAATGAAAATTTTCCAAATATCACCAAAAATTCTGACACACTCCTTTCAGAGGGATATCAGACCCAGGTCACCTCAACTCTAACAGAGCTTCTCCAAGACACATTGTGATGAACCTATCCAAAGTCAAGACAAAAGAAAAGATTCTTCAGGCTGCCAGGAGTAAGCACCAGTTGACCTACAAGGGCAAATCCATCAGGGTGACTGCAGACTTCTCTAATGAAACGTTTCAAGCAAGAAGGCAATGGTCATCTACCTTTAATCTACTTAAACAAAACAATTTCCAGCCCAGAATTCTATATCCTGCTAAGCTAAGCTTTAAAATTGACAAAGAAATCAAATCATTTACTGATATGCAAACATTGAGGAAATTTGCCACAACAAAACCAGTTCTACAGGAAATACTTCAACCTGTTCTACACACTGACCATCACAATGGATCAACAGCAAAGTAAGAACTCAGAAATTAAAGGACAGAATCTAACTTCCACAATGATGCAAAAGATAAAGCTAAGCAATGGACTCTCACAAAATAAGATGAATAGAACACTACCACACTTATCAATTATCTCAATAAATGTTAATGGCTTGAATTCCCCGCTGAAGAGGCATAGATTGGCTGATTGGATTTAAAAACACAAGTCATCCATTTGCTGTCTGCAGGAAACACACCTAGCTTCAAAAGACAAATTAAAACTCAAAGTTAAGGGTTGGAAGACAATTTTTCAGGCAAACGGAATTCAGAAGAAAAGAGGGGTTGCGGCTCAGTGCCTGTGGCTCAAGCAGCTAAGGCACCAGCCACATACACTTGAGCAAGTGGGTTCAAATCCAGCCCAGGCCCGCCAAACAACGACAGATGCAACCAAAAAATAGCTGGGCATCGTGGCAGGCACCTATAGCCCCAGCTACTTAGGAGGCGGAGGCAGGAGAATCGCTTGAGCCCAGGAGTTGGAGGTTGCTGTGAGCTGTGATGCCATGGCATGCTACCCAGGGCAACAGCTTGAGGCTCTGTCTCAAAAAAAAAAAGACGAAAAGAGGGTTTGCAATCTTATTTTCAGATGCATGTGGATTTAAAGTAACTAAAGTCAAAAAAGAAAAAGATGGTCACTTTATATTGGTCAAGGGAAAGAATACAACAAGAAGACGTTTCAATTCTAAATATTTATGCACCCAACTTAAATGCTCCCAGATTTTTGAAACAGACCTTAATTGGTCTGAGCAATAGGATATCCTATAACACCATAATAACAGGTGACTTTAACACTCCTCTTACAGAGCTGGGCAGATCCTCTAAACAGAAATTAAACAAAGATATAAGGGACTTAAATGAGACCCTAGAACAACTGTGCTTGATAGACGCATATAGAACACTCCATCCCACAGATAAAGAATATACATTCTTCTCATCGCCCCATGGAACATTCTCCAAAATTGATCATATCCTAGGACACAAAACAAACCT
>CAUYRH010015116.1:0-15283 GCA_963574655.1 Perodicticus potto | reverse complement strand
CTGTAGTGTCATTTATCATAATAGACGTATAATAATTAATGGTGATGGCAAATGTTTTACTACTGTGTTATTTTGTACTATTAGGGACTGTCAAAGAGTTAAAAAGGGAAGTAAGGTATCAATTAATATGTATATTAAATGAAAATAGATTAATTTAGGAAAATCTATTTTTTTTTTTTTTTTTTAAGGCAGAGCCTCAAGCTGTCACCCTGGATAGAGTACTGTGGCATCACAGCTCACAGCAACCACCAATTCCTGGGCTCAAGCGAGTCTCTTGTCTCTGCCTCCCAAGTAGCTGGGACTACAGGCACCCTCCACGATGCCTGGCCATTTTTTGGTTGTACCTGTCATTGTTGTTTGGCAGGCCTGGGCTGGATTCGAACCCGCCAGCTCAGGTGTACATGGCTGGTGCCTTAGCTCATTGAGCCACAGGCACCGAGCCAAATTAAAAATATTTTTTTCAGCTCCGTGCCATAGTTCAGTGGTTATGGCGCTGGTCACATACACCAAGGCTGGCAGGTTCAAACCCAGCCCAGGCCAACTAAACAACAATGACTACTGCAACAGAAACACACACACACACACACACACACACACACATATATATCTTTTTCTTTTCTTTTTTTTTTGCAGTTTTTGGCCAGGGCCAAGTTTGAACCCACCTCCTCTGGTATATGGGGCTGGTGCCCTACTCCTTTGAGCCACAGGCGCCACACAGTATATATATTTTTTCTGGGCGGTGCCCATAGCTCAGTGGATAGGGTGCCTGCCAATACACCCAGGCTGGCCGGTTCGTACACAGCCCGGGCCAGCTAAACAACAGTGACAACTGCAACCAAAAAATAGCCGGGCATTGTGGCGGGTGCCTGTAGTCTCAGCTACTAGGGACTACGGAGGCAAGAGAATTGCTTAAGCCAAGAGTCTGAGTTTGCTGTGAGCTGTGACACCAAGTTATTTTACTCAGGGCAACATAGTAAGACTCTGTCTCAAAAAAGAAACAACTTTTTTTTTTCTAGAGGCGGGGTCTCTGTCTGTTGCACAGGCTAGAGTGCAGTGGTATAGTCATAGCTCACTGCAGCCTCAGACTCCAAGGTGCATGCCCACCATGCCCAGCTAATTTTTAAAAATTTTTGATAGAGATGGAGTTTTGCTATGTTGCCCAGACTGATCTTTTTTCTTTTCTTTTGAGACAGAGTCTAATTTTGTCACCCTCAGTAAACTACTGTGGCATCATAGCTCACAGTAACCTCAACCTTTTGGGCTCAAGTGATCCTCTTGCCTCAGCCTCTGCATAGCTGAAACTACAGGTGCCGCCACAACACCCACCTATTTTTAATTTTATTTTTAATTTTTTTTTGAGACAGAGTTTCACTTTACCTGGCTATTTTTCATAGATGGGGGCGGGGGGGGATCGCACACTTGCTCAGGCTGGTCTCGAACTCCTGAGCTCAAGCAATCCACCTGCTTCAACCTCCCAGAATGCTAGGATTACAGGTGTGAGCCACTGTGCTGGGCCTCCCAGGTTAATCTTGAACTCTTGGCCTCAAGCAGTACTCTTACCTCTGCTTCCCCAAGTCTTGAGATTACAGGTGTGAGCCACCATGCCAGGAACAAAGTCAGGATTTATTATTATTATTATTGTTACTATTATTACCAGTATCCAAATCGCAACAAAGTCAAGTTTTTTTTTTTTTTTTTTTTGAGACAGAGCCTCAAGCTGTCACCCTGGAGAGAGTGCAGTGGCATCACAGCTCACAGCAACCTCCAGTTCCTGGGCTCAAGTGAGTCTCTTGCCTCTGCCTCCCAAGTAGCTGGGACTGTGGGCGCCCGCCACAACGCCCAGCTATTTTTTGGTTGCAGCCGTCATTGTTGTTTGGCAGGCCCGGGCTGGATTCGAACCCGCCAGCTCAGGTGTACATGGCTGGCGCCTTAGCCCACTGAGCCACAGGCGCCGAGCCCAAAGTCAAGATTTAAATGCAATAATCTGAGCTCAGGTACTCCCAGGTTAACAATGGGGCTTTATTCTCTCCCCCGACAATGGAAGGAAATTTACAGACGGGGGTGGTTATAGATAAGGCGGGGAGAAGAGTCTGTGGCCTGGGTCCTGTCTGTTCTCTCTGTCTTCTCTCTGATGCACCTGTTATAATTCAGGCACTCACTTATCTCCTACAATATGGCCTCGACTGAGCCTCCTATTGGTCCATGCTCCAGGATTAATCTGCTATGCTAGACTGCCAGGGAGATCCTTCTGATACCAAATCTCACCATCCAACTGTCATTCAACACATAAACAAGGAGAGAAGTGTAAGTATTCAGTAAATGATGCTGGAACGATCACCTCCCACTCAGAAAAAAATTAATTCTATGTATAACACTGAGAGGGAGGCCTACTTCAGACCCCATGGAAAGTAAACTCCAGGTGATTTCAATATTTTATTTTACTTTATTTTATTTGCAGTTTTTGGCCGGGGCTGGGTTTGAACCCGCTACCTCAGGCATATGGGGCCAGCACCCTACCCTTTGAGCCACAGGTGCCACCCTGATTTCAATATTTAAAAATAACAAATGAAAAAAATGAACCACTGCTTAATAATTTGGAGAAGGAATGTGCTTTCCTGAATATTTCACAAAACACAGAAATTATAACAGATCACAGATTTTACTATTTAACATATTTAAAACTCATATCTGAGAAAAACACCACCACAAATAAAATTAAAAGGGAAAACTCAGATATTGGGGAAAATACTTGTAACAGAAGCAAAAGTTATACATAGCATTGCTATATTGAGCATTTTTCAAAATCACTAAGAAAATTTAATGACAAAATGAACAAAATAGGTGAAGTACCTATTACAAAAAAAGAAATAAAAATGACCCACAAAGTTTAGTTGTGGCCAGGCATAGTGGTTCACCCCTGTAATCCTAGCACTCTAGGAGGCTGAAGTGGAAGGTCACTTGAGATCAGGAGTTCAGGACCAGTCTGACCAAGAGCAAGACCCCATCTCTAATAAAATTAGAAACAAATTAGCCAGAGGCAGTGGTGTAAGCCTGTAGGCGCAGCTACTTAGGAGGCTGAGGTAGGAGGATGGCTTGAACTCAGGAGTTTGAGGTTACAGTGAGCTAGGACGAGGCCTGCATATGATAGACAATGATTGATAAGATGCACTCTAGCGGGGTGACAGGATGAGATTCTATCTCAAAAAGAAAACAAACAAACCAAAAACCCCATAAAATGTTTAGTCTGATTAGCAATCAAACACATAAATAAAACAAGAAAACATTTTTTGCTGTTCATGGCAAATGGGTATACCTCTGGTGGAAGTGTAATCTGGCCCAACCTTTGGGGAGGACAGTTTTGGAATTTGAACCTCTGGAGAAATAAAAATGAGTATCACCCTGAATACTAGGGATTCATTTTGGAGGCAGATCAAAGATAGGCAGAAAGCTTTGGCTCTTTGGATGAGATAAGAGCCACATAATGTTTGTAGGATGTGCCTGTTTGCTTCCCGGGAGCTTAGAAGCCCAACCTGCTCAGAAATCATCTTTTCTTGGCTCCGTGCCTGTGGCTCAATGGGCTAAGGTGCCAGCCATGTACACCTGAGCTGGCGGGTTCAATGACGGCTGCAACCAAAAAATGGCCGGGCGTTGTGGCGGGCGCCTGTAGTCCCAGCTACTTGGGAGGCGGAGGCAAGAGACTCGCTTGAGCCCAGGAATTGGAGGTTGCTGTGAGCTGTGATGCCACAGCACTCTATCTAGGGTGACAGCTTGAGGCTTTGTCTCAAAAAAAAAAAAAAAAAAAAAAAAACAGCCTGAGCCAGAGTGAGACATCATCTCTGAAAAAAAATAGCTGGGCATTGTGGCAGGAGCCTGTAGTCCCAGCTAACTGGGAGGCTGAGACAAGAGAATCAATCACGGCTCATTGCATGTAGCTCAAGTGACTAGGGTGCCAGCCACATACACCGGAGCTGGCGGGTTCGAATCCAGCCCTGGCTGGCCAAACAACAATGACAACTGCAATTAAAAACTAGCCAGGCATTGTGGCAGGCGCCTGTAGTCCCAGCTACTTGGGAGGCGGAGGCAAGAGAATCGCTTAAGCCCAAGAGTTGGAGGTTTCTATGAGCTGTGACGCCATTACACTCTACCCACAGCGACAGCTTGGGACTCTGTCTCAAAAATAAGGAGAGAAAATAAATTGCTTGAGCCCAAGTCTGAGTTTGCTGTGAGCTATGACACCATTGCATTCTCCCGAGGGTGACAAAGTAAGACTCTGTCTCAAAAAAATAACTAAATATGGTGGCGCCTGCGGCTCAGTGAGTAGGGTGCCAGCCCCATATACCAAGGGTGGCAGGTTCAAGCCCGGCCTTGGCCAAACTGCAACAAAATAAATAGCCAGGGTGGGGGCGCGAGGCCGCGTGGGGTTCTCGTCTGGTCGGCCGGGCCCAGCCCAAGCTGCACAGACACAGCCCTCGGCGGAATGACTGACATTTCTGAAGCAGTTTCAAATTTTGAAGAGATGTTTGCCAATAGATTCACAAAAGATGACAAAGAATACCAGGAATACCTGAAACACCCTCCTGGGTCCCCTCCAATTGTTGAGGAATGGAATAGCAGAGCTGGTGGAAACCAAAGAAAGAGGCAATCGGTTACAAGACCTACAGTTTAGAGGTGCGGATAGCAGACGGGGATGGCCAATCAGCGACAATCAAGCGACAATCGATCCAATCAGTGGCATGGGCGACCCTGGGGTAATAATTACCCACCGCACAGACAAGAACCTTACTATCCCCACCAGTATGGACAGTATGGGTACAACCAACGGCCTCCTTATGGTTACCACTAAGAGAAATGTTCTTAGTAAAACCATTTTCTTTGTTAACATGACAAAAGTTTGTGTGTGTTCTGTAAGTCACGGTTTTAGATACGATCTTATAGACTGGATTATTGTTTTTCTGGAACTTGAGACTTTTTATTTTTAATAGATTTTACTAGAGAGATGTTACAGTTGCTGGAAATACCTAAAAATGTTATGGTATTATTGCTTGACTTCTACCTCAGATTCTTCTTTGTTCCATGACTTAGTAATACTTTGAATTTGTGTATTTTTATTTGACCCCTAGGAGTTCTGTCTTTGTTTTACAGAAAAATAAAAATTTTAAATAGAAAAAAAAAATAGCCAGGCATTGCTGTGGGGGCCTGTACTCCCAGCTACTTGGAGAATCAACTAAGCCCAGGAGTTGGAGGATGCTGTGAGCTGTGACGCCACGACACTCGAATGAGGGTGATAAAGTGAGACTCTGTCTCTACAAAAAAAATCAATCAATAATAAACTTTTTAATTTTTCTGACCCTTTTATAATAATGCTTAATTTAGAACACACACATACTATACAACTATACAAAAGTATTTCTTTATATCCTTTTTTTTTTTTTTTTTTTTTAGAGACAGAGTCTCACTTTGTCACCCTCAGTAGAGTGCCGTGGTGTTACAGCTCACAGCAATCTCCAGCTCTTGGGCTCAGACGATTCTCTTGCCTCGGCCTCCCAAGTAGCTGGGGCTACAGGCGCCCGCCACAACGCCCAGCTATTTTTTTGTTGCACTCACCACCCTCAGTATATGGGGCCAGCGCCCTACTCACTGAGCCACAGGCACTGCCCATCTTTAAATCCTTATTCTATAGCTACTTTTCTTTTTCTTTTTTTATTGAGACAGAATCCAAAGCTCACAGCAACCTCCAACTCTTGGACTCAAGAGATCCTCTTGCCTCAGCTTTTCTATTTTTAGTAAAGACGGGGTCTCACTCTTTGTTTTTAAGAGACAGAGTCTTACTTTATCGCCCTTGGTAGGGTGCTGTGGTGTCACAGCTCACAACAACCTCCAACTCCTGGGCATAGGCAATTCTCTTGCCTCAGCCCCACCCCCACTCCCCACGAGTAGCTGGGACTACAGGCGCCCCCCACAACACCCAGCTATTTTTTTTGTTGCTGTTTGGCTGGGACTGGGTTCGAACTCGCCATCTTTGGGATATGGGACTGGCGCTCTTACCAGCAGAGGCACAGGCACCGCCCGGGGTCTCACTCTTGTCCAGGCTGGTCTTGAGCTCATGAGCTCAAGCAATCCACCTGGCTTGGCCTCCCAGAGTGCTAGGATTAGGTGCATGAGCCACCATGCCCAGTCCCTTTTTAAATTTTTTTTTTTGAGACAGAGTCTTACTATGTTGCCCTCGGTAGGGTGCCGTGGCATCACAGCTCACAGCAACCTCAAACTCTTGGGCTTAAGCCATTCTTTTGCCTCTGCCTCCTGAGTAGATGGAACTACAGGTGCCTGCCACAACGCCCGGCTATTTTTTGTTGCAGTTGTCATTGCCGTTTAGCTGGCCAGGGCCGGGTTCGAACCTGCCACCTTGGATATATGTGCTATGGTAACCACTGTGCTATGGACACCGAGCCGCTATTATTCTTTTTTTTTGAAACCGAGTCTCACTCTTTTGCCTCGGGTAGAGTGCCATGGCGTCATAGATCACAGCAACCTTAAACTCCTTGACCAAAGCAATCCTCTTGCCTCAGCCTCCCAAGCAGCTGGGACTACAGGTTCCCACCACAACACACAGCTAATTTTTCTATTTTTTAGTAGAGATGGGGTCTTGCTCTCCAGTGGTCTCAAACTTCTGAGCTCAAGTGATCCATCTTCCTTGGCTTTTCAGAATGCTAGGATTATAGGCGTGAGCCACTGTGCCTGGCTTTTTCCCCTATTTTTATTTATTTATTTATTTTTTGAAACAGAGCTTCAAGCTGTCGTCCTGGGTAGAGTGCTATGGCATCACAGCTCACAGCAACCTCCAACTCCTGGGCTTAAGCGATTCTCTTGCCTCAGCCTCCCAAATAACTGGGACTACAGGCGTGCACCACAATGCTGGCTATTTCTTTTTTGATTGTAGTTGTCATTGTTGTTTGGCAGGCCCGGGCTGGATTCTAACCGGCCAGCTCTGGTGTATGTGGCTGGCGCCTTAGCTGCTTGAGCTATAGGCGCCGAGCCTATTTTTACAATTATACATTTTCAGCAGGGTATGGTGGCTTACGCCTGTAATCCTAGCACTCTGGAAGGCCAAGGTGGGTAGATTGCCGGAGCTCAGGAGTTAGAGACCTGTGCAAGCACAAGACCCTGTGTCTACTAAAAGAAAAAACTAAGGCAAGAAGGTCACTTGAGCCCAAGAGTTTGAGGTTGCTGTGAGACATGACTCCATAACACTCTACCAAGGGTGACGAAGCAAGCCTCTGTCTCAAAACAAAAAAAAATTATGGTTTTTGCCTTTTAAACTTTTTTGTTAAAAACTAAGACACAGGCTCTGTGCCTGTAGCACAGTAGTTGCAGTGTCAGTCACATACACCCAAGTTGGCGGGTTCGAACCTGGCCCGGGCCAGCTAAACATCAATGACAACTGCAACGAAAAATAGCTGGGTGTTGCGGGCGCCTATAGTCCCAGCTACTCAGGAGGCTGAGACAAGAGAATCGCTTGAGCCCAAGAGTTTGATGTTGCTGTGAATTGGGACACCACGGCCCTCTACCGAGGGCAATATAGTGAAACTCTGTCTCAAAAAAATTAATAATAAAAACTAAGACACAAACACACGTTAGCCTAGGCCTACACATAGTCAGGATCAGCAATATTAGTACTGTCTTCCACCTCCATGTCTTGTCCCACTGGAAGGTCTTCAGAGGCAAAAACAGAGCTATCATCTCCTATTATAACAATGCCATCTTCTGGAATAATTCCTGGAGAATCTGTCTGATTTATAGTTTATTTATAACCTGTTTATAGTTAAAAAAATTTTTGGCCTGGTAAACCACCTCCCTCATCAATAATTATATTCTAATGCCTTGGGAAAAAATCACTTGTAGCATGAACATCAGCACTCGCTGCTTTACCTTAAACTTTAATACCACGCAAATTTTCCCTTTCTTTAAAGCAATTGAATCATTCCCCTATGCACAACAAATTCTTCATTGCAGTTGCCTTCGCTTGCTGTACAAGCAGCTTTTAAATCATTGAAAAGGCTTTTCTTGCACTGAAGAAAGACTGACAGGCATATTATGCTGATTTTGGTCTTTTATCCAAATTAACAGCCTTTTCATCTAGATAATTAAACCACCACTTTGCTTGATAATCATTGTAGCATTCATTGGGCTATGGCCTTTCACATGCTCCATTATTCTACCTTTGTCTTTTAAAACTGTTGCAACTGTTGACCAACTGTAAGCAAACGCTGTGCCAATGGATGATGGAGTTTCACCTCTCTCTCATCTCTTCATTATTTCTACCTTATTTTCCATGGTGATGGTACTTCTTTCCTCTACCATATCACCAGCACTTGCATCAGATTTGTGTTTCAGAGGCATTGCTGCTGGGTGAAGACAAAAATGTCACTGATTTTGGCGGTGCCTATAGCTCAGTGGGTAGAGTGCCGGCCACATACACCGAGGCTGGTGGGTTCGAGCCCAGCCCACGCCAAGCAAACGACAATGATAACTGCAACAAGAAAATAGCCAGGCATTGTGGTGGGCGCCACCTGTGGTCCCAGCTACTTGGGAGGCAGAGGCAAGAGAATCGCTTAAGCCCAAGAGTTTGAGGTTGCTATGAGCTGTGACACACAGCACTCTGCTGAGGGTGACATAGTCAGACTTTGTCTCAAAAAAAAAAAAAAAAAAAAAAAAAAAGGGCGGCACCTGTGGCTCAGTGAGTAGGGTGCCAGTCCCATACACCGAGGGTGGCGGGTTCAAACCCGGCCCCAGCCAAACTGCAACAAAAAATAGCCGGGCGTTGTGGCGGGCGCCTTTAGTCCCAGCTACTTGGGAGGCTGAGGCAAGAGACTCGCTTAAGCCCAAGGAGTTAGAGGTTGCTGTGAGATGTGACTCCACAGCACTCTAGTGAGGGTTAATAAGGGAAACTCTGTCTCAAAAAAAAAAAAAAAGTCACTGATTTTAAAATGTGATGACAGTGTATAGGGTTACAGTAACAATAAGAGCCAATTCCCTGTAATGTGCAGTAGTAGGAAGCAGAGCCAGAAGAGGGGGTCACCCCCATAAGCATGAGCACTGTAACTTTCTTTTTTTCTTTTTGTAGAGACAGTCTCACTTTATCACCCTCAGTAGAGTGCCGTGGCGTCACACAGCTCACAGCAACCTCCAGCTCCTGGGCTTAGGCGATTCTCTTGCCTCAGCCTCCCGAGTAGCTGGGACTACAGGCGCCCGCCACAAGGCCCGGCTATTTTTGTTTTTTTGCAGCTTGGCCGAGGCCGGGTTTGAACCCGCCACCCTTGGTATATGGGGCCAGCGCCCTACCCACTGAGCCACAGGTGCCACCCAGCACTGTAACTTTCAACAAGCACAGTGACTTTGCTACGATGTAACTAGCCTTGAACCATGCCTGAGACTTTTTGCGCCTAGTAGTTTGGGATGCCCTGCTGTACCATACTGTGATAACCTCTGTTTGTAAATGCAATTTATGCCAGGTGTTTGTAACCTCAGGGACTTAGTGTATAGTTACAGCATAGAGTTTGACCCAAGTTAGAGGATGGGAAAAAATGATGCTGGAATTAAGTAGGACCAGATTACGTGGGACCTTACAAGTCAGGATAGGAACTTTGAACTCCTGGGCGGCACCTGTGGCTCAGTGGGTAGGGCGCTGGCCCCATATACCAAGGGTGGCGGGTTCGGCCCCAGCCAAACTGCAAAAAATAGCCAGGCATTGTGGCAGGCACCTGTAGTCCCAGCTACTTGGGAGGCTGAGGCAGGAGAATCGCCTAAGCCCAGGACTTGAAGGTTGCTGTGAGCTGAGACACCATGGCACTCTACCAAGGGTGATAGAGTGAGACTATCTCTAAAAAAAATTTAAAAATAGGCTTGACGCCTGTGGCTCAAGCGCCCAAGGTGCCAGCCACATAGACCTGAGCTGGTGGATTCAAATCCAGCCTGGGCCCACCAAACAATGACGGCTGCAAACAAAAAATAGCCGGACGTTGTTGCGGGCGCCTGTAGTCCCAGCTACTTGGGAAGCAGAGGCAGGAGAATCACTTGAGCCCAGGAGTTGGAAGTTGCTGTGAGCTATGACGCCACAGTACTCTACCCAGGGTGACAGCTTGAGGCTCTGTCTCAAAAAAAAAAAAATAGCCAGGCATTGTGGCCGGCGCCTGTAGTCCCAGCTACTCAGGAGGCTGAGGCAAGAGAATCGCCTAAGCCCAGGAGCTGAAGGTTGCTATGGGCTGTGATGCCATGGCACTCTACTGAGGGCGACAATATGAGACTCTATCTCAAAAAAAACAAACAAAAAAAACTCTGAATTCCTGAGACGGTTCTTTACCAGCTGACTTTCCCCTCCCCAGTTGCTACTCCCAACATTCATCTTCCAGTGCCAAACTTAGGGGACAAAACACCTGCTAGGACCTGAAAAGAAAGAGGCAATTCCAGAAACTGTCTACTTGAATTTATTCTCGATCTTAAAAAAAAAAAAAAGGTGAGGGACGGAGAGGGAAATAACCCCATAAACACTGTAGACAGGAACCAAGACTCCCAGACTCGGGCGCACTCCCTTACCCTCAACCTCAGTTCTCCAAGAGATTCCCACCCACCCGATTTTCTTTTAAACAAGACACCCCAATCAGCAGCAAAGGTACCTGGGGTAGTCACTGAGATTGTGAACACTGGGAATGGAAGAGGGACAGTCCAAAAAGTAGAATTTAGGGAGAAAAGGAAGGAAGGAAGGAGAGGCTAGGCTCTTGGGGGCAGAGTTGGGCTGCAAGAGCTAGAAGTGAGCCAGTATGGGGGCTACCCCTCCTGGCTGCTGGCACCCACATTACCTCCAACTCCAGAGAACCCCCATGGTTTGTTCTGCAGTTCATTCCCTATTTCCCAAAGGCCTCAAAGGCCTAGCTCCAAGTCCTCTAGCTCCTCTTCCAGCGCCCTCCTTCTCGCTAGCTTCTCCAGCTGCTCTTTGCTGGGCTGGCTGACTTCCCCAGCCTGGATACGCTGCTGCAGCTCTTCTACTTGCCGAAGTTTCTTCTTTAGGCTCTTTATCTTCTTGGCTTTCTCACTGGTGGCAGCTGAGTCAGGCTGGTCAGAGGCAGCTATGAGGGCTGCCCGGGAGCCCTGTGCAGCACTGGGGAATTGGGCTGTCTCTCCCAGGGACACCTTCTCAAGAGTCCGGCTCAAGGCCTCTGCCTCTCCTTTCTCTTGCTGCTGCCGCCTCTTCTCCTTCCGCTTCAGGTTGCGTTTGGCCGTCTTAGAGAGGCCTGGTTCACCACCTTCAGACCTGGATGGGGTGACAGGAGCAGTGGCCTCAGGGCTCAGCCCTGGGGGTAGCTCTGGTTTACTCTTGAAAAACTTTACATACTTGTTTTCATACCTGCAGGAAACAAAAGGTGTCAACAGTTGCGAAGAATTGCCTACATTTTGATCCCTTTTCTTACCCTTCCAATCCCCTCACTTTTACAACTTTCCTGCTTCCTTCCTCTCTATGCTGCCTCCCCATCGTTCCTCTGCTCCACAGGAAAGTCCTTCAAACCCGAAGCTCTGAATTTCTGAATGCTATTTGGGGGTTCTGATAAAGAGAGGTCCTAGGAATGGGCCTAGTCACCTGCAACCTTCACTCATCCCTGAATTCCAGCCCCTTCTTCTTTCTTAGATAGTTGCCCTCCTTCCATTTCGGTAGGCTCAGGACAGCCTTCCCTGAACTTGTGGGCACAAGAATATTCTACCCTGTAGCAAACCCATTAAATATCCCTCCTCCAGCCTAACCACGCACACTGGGACCTCTTCCTGCGGCACATAGCCTTCTTTCACCCTCCGCTGCTTGCGCCAGGTCCCGTCAGGTCGCTGTGTTGAAGCGATGTACTTGCCTAAAACGAGAAAAAGTAAGTTGGAGAGTTATTCTTTCTTACTTTCAAACGTTTTTCAAGGTGCGAAAACAATACATAAATGTATCTATCTTTGCTCAGTACCTGTCTCCACCAAATGTAACCATTAAAGTGCCTTTTTTCATATCAACCCCCAACCCTCCTCCCCATCATCATTTACTGAGTGCTTATACACTATACAACACACCATTCTTTCCCTTAAGGAGCTTCTATTGTTATAATTTATTTGGCAGGACAGGACAGGCACAGAGGAAAAAATTATTTTCTTCTTTTATTGCTTTTGAGACAGAGTCTCACTCTGTTGAACTGGGTAGAGTGCTGTGACATCATCATAGCTCACAGTAACCTCAAATTCTTAGGCTCAAGAGATACTCTTGCCTCAGCCTCTTAAGTAGCTGGGACTACAAGTGCCTGCCACCATGCCTGGCTAGTTTTTCTATTTTTAGGAGAGACTGAGTCTCCCTCTTGCTCAGGTTCGTCTCCAACTCCTGAGCTCAGGTGATCAGCCTTCCAGAGTGTAAGAATTATAAGCATAAGCCACTGCACAGGGTGGAAAAGTATTTATTTATTTTTTGTTTCCAGGCTGGGTTCGAACCCACCAGCCCGTAGCATGTAGCCAGCGCCCTAACCGCTGCACCCAGCCTGGAAAAATATTTTTAAAACACATGGCAAGCTGGGCACAGTGGCTGATGTCGGTAATCCCAGCACTTTGAGAGGCTGAGGCAAGTGAACTGCCTGAGCTCACGGGTTCGAGACCAGTCTGAGCCAGAGCAAGACAAAAAATAGCCAGGCAGTTCCACCTACTGGGGAGGCTGAGGCAAGAGAATCACGTGAGCCCAAAAGTTTGAGGTTGCTGTGAGCTATGACGCCATGGCACTCTACTGAGAGTGACAAAGTGAGAGTCTGTTTCAAAAAAACAAATAAAAAATAAAACGCATGGCAATAAGCATGGGAACATGAAAGGCAATAAACAAGCAAGAGGCTAAAAGGGATAAAAACAAGGACCACAGGAAGGGTAAATGACCAGAGAAGATGTTATAGAGAAGGGGAAATTTTATTGAGATGAATCTTGAAAAAAAGGGACAACTTTTAGGAATCCATATTGTAGATACAGAAACATGGTACATAAGCATATATGTAAAGGATATTTATTGATGCATGATTTAAATTTGCAAAAAGCTGGGCAGTGCCTGTGGTTCAGTGAGTAGGGCACCGGCCCCATATACCAAGGGTGGCAGGTTCGAACCTGGCCCCGGCCAAACTGCAATAAAAAAATAGCTGGGCATTGTGGCAGGCGCCTATAGTCCCAGCTATTTCTCAGGAGGCTAAGGCAAGAGAAACGCCTAAGCCCAAGAGCTGAAGGTTGCTGTGAGCTATGACGCCACAGCACTCTACCAATGGCAATAAAGTGAGACTCTGTCTCTAAAAAAATAAATAAATAAATAAATAAATAAATAAAAATTTGCAAAAAGCTGAAAGCAACTTAAAGTGGCCATCAATAAATGATAAAATAGATTTGCTTTATCCACACAGGGTAACACCACAGAGCTATTAAAAATAATGTTATAGCTCGGTGCCTATAGCTCAACTGGCTAAGGCGCCAGCCACATACACCAGAGCTGGTGGGTTTGAATCCAGCCGGGGCCTGCCAAACAACAATGACAACTATAACCAAAAAATAGCCAGGTGTTGTGGCGGGCACCTGTAGTCCCAGATACTTGTGAGGCTGAGGCAAGAGAATCGTTTAAGCCCAGGAGTTGGAGGTTGCTGTGAGCTGTGATGCCACGGCATTCTACCCAGGGTGACAGCTTGAGGCTGTCTCAAAAAAAAAAGTTAGGGGCCAGACACAGAAGCTTGTGCCTGTAATCCTAGCATACGGGGAGGCTGAAGTGGGGAGGATTGCTTAAGATCAGGAGTTCAAGACCAGCCTGGACAACATAGTGAGAACCCCATCCCTACAAAAATATTCTTTAAAAATTAGCCAGAAAGGACTCAGCACCTGTAGCACAGCGGTCATGGCGCCGGCCACATGCACCAAGGCTGGCAGGTTTGAACCAGTCCCAGGCCAGCAAAGTAACAATGACAACTGCAAGAAAAAAATAGCCGGGAGTTGTGGCAGGCGCCTGTAGTCCTAGCTACTTGGGTGGCTGAGGCAAGAGAATTGCTTAAGCCCAAGAGTTTCAGGTTGCTGTGAGCCTTTCTACCGAGGGCGAAAGTGAAACTCTGTCTAAAAAAAAAAAACATTAGTCAGAAAGATAGGGCATGAAGATTCACACCTGTAACCCTAGCAGTTTGGGAGGCCAAGGTGGGTAGCTTGCTTGAGCTCAGGAGTTCGCGACCAGTCTGACCAGTCTGAGCAAGAGCAAGACCCTGTCTCTAAAAATAGCCAGGTGTTGTGGTGGGCACCTGTAGTCCCAGCTACTCAGGAGGGTGAGGCAAGAGAATCGCTTGAGGTCAAGAATTTCAGGTCACTGTGAGCAATGAGGCCACAGCACTCTACCAAGGGCAACAAAGTGAGGCTCTGTCTCAAAAAAAGGCAAATTAGCTGGATGTAGTAGTGCTTGCCTATAGTCCCAACTACTGAGGAGGCTGAGACAGGAGGATCGCTTGAGCTGAGGAGTTTGAAGTTGGAGTGAGCTATGACCACACTGCAGCCCATTGTACTCTGGACAACAGAGCGAGACCCTGTCTCAAAAAAAAAAAAAAAGGGCCCGCCAAACAATGACGGCTGCAAGCAAAAAATGGCCGGGCGTTGTGGCAGACGCCTGTAGTCCCAGCTACTTGGGAGGCAGAGGCAGGAAACTCGCTTGAGCCCAGGAATTAGAGGTTTCTGTGAGCTGTGATGCCACAAAATTGGAGGCTGCCCAGGGGATAGCTTGAGGCTCTGTCTCAAAAAAAAAAAAAAACAGGCTTGGTGCCTGTGGCTCAACAGGCTAAGGTGCCAGCCATGTACACCTGAGCTGGCGGGTTCGAATCCGGCCCAGGCCCACGAAACGACGACGGCTGCAAACAAACAAACAAAAAAAATGGCCGGGCGTTGTGGCAGGCGCCTGTAGTCCCAGCTACTTGGGAGGCAGAGGCAGAAGACTCGCTTGAGCCCAGGAATTGGAGATTGTTGTGAGCCGTGATGCCACGGCACGCTATCCAGGGTGACAACTTGAGGCTCTGTCTCAAAAAAAAAAACAAAAAAACAATTGAGAGGCTCTATGGAAGGAAGAGTAAGACTAAAGCTGGGCTTTGAAACAATGTCAAACTGGGTGGCCCCTGTGGCTCAGTGGGTAGGGCACCAGCCAAACTGCAACAAAAAACTGCAACTCCACCAGGGTGGCGGGTTTGAACCCGGCCCCAGCCAAACTGCAACAAAAAAATAGCTG
>CAUYRH010015114.1:0-46476 GCA_963574655.1 Perodicticus potto | reverse complement strand
AGGCTGGGTTTCAGAGGCATTGCTAGGAGAAAGCAGGAGGCTGAGTTTCAGAGGCATTGCTAGGAGAAAGGGAGGCTGGGTTTCAGAGGCATTGCTAGGAGAAAGGGGAGGCTGGGTTTCAGAGGCATTGCTAGGAGAAAGGGGAGGCTGAGTTTCAGAGGCATTGCTAGGAGAAAGCAGGAGGCTGGGTTTCAGAGGCATTGCTAGGAGAAAGCAGGAGGCTGAGTTTCAGAGACATTGCTAGGAGAAAGGGGAGGCTGGGTTTCAGAGGCATTGCTAGGAGAAAGGGGAGGCTGGGTTTCAGCAATGCCAGAGGCCAGCACCCGGGCAGCTTTGGTGGAACCTAACAGAGGGGTGGACAAGGTCAGTTCAAAGGAATGATCTGACCTCTAGTATAGGAAGCAAAGGAGCTCAGGAAGTGATGGAGAAGGCCATGTAAAAAACTGTTTTAAAAATGAGCCAGTTTCCAAGGCAGAGAAAATTTACTGGTGTAGAGGAGACTCCCGGTGGGGGAATACACACTGCTGTGAGGGACAGGGGTTGGGGGGGGAGGGTTTGGTGGATGGGCAGGCGTGGGGGAGTGGGGCAAGGAGGCTGGGGCAGAGGGGCTGAATCCCACACATTTACCCTGTGAGCACACTCGGTTGCCATCCTCAAAGCAGCCATGACTCAAAGCTGACCAAACCTCTGTCCACTCCGACAGCAGCCTTTGGCCAAACAGGAGGTATGTGACTGAGGTGGCCCATCAGAGGAGCCTTTCACAGGACCCCACTGGGGCCACCAGGCCACTGGGAGTACTGGGGACATGCAAGACGGCCTGGGTCTGCAGAGGACTGGGATGTGGTCTGGACTCAGCCCTGCTCCAACTACTCACCCTAGCAAGAAGCTCCTTCTCTTTAGGTTTAGGCCACTTTGGGGTTGGGATTTTGATGTCCGAAGGCCATGAGGAAGAACTCAGTTCACATCTGTCGCTCCATTAAACCCGCAAAACAGCCCCCTCCGGGCAGAGGCTGGGAATTATTGCTCTTGTTTTTTAAAAATGTCTTAAAATTCCCTTTGTTTGAAAGTCTGACACAGGGAAAGTAAGTCTCCCCCGCTTCACCACATTAGTAAGGAAAAATGGTTACCACACCCTAAAAAATTAAAATTGTTTGCTTGGCAAAAGGCATAGCACTGCCTCTGAGGTACTTGAAGACTTTGCATAAGCTTTAGAATCTAGAGAAAGAAGGCAGGTGTGAACACTCTACATTGGCACGGGACTACCATGTCTGTTCCTCGCCGGGTTGGCATTATTAACCTGTTTTCATATGAGAAAACTGGGGCTTGAGCAACACGAGATTCCACAGAGGTCTTGTGGCAAGCAGGCAGAGGAACCAGGATTTGTACCCAAATCTTTGGCTCCCCTCTGGGTCTGTCTCCCCCTGCCCCAAGTCCTTGCTGCAGGGGATGGCTAAGTCCATTTTCTCAAGATGACCACTACCATGTCACAGGTGGAGCAAGGGAACTGCTGGGCACGGGTGACCCTCACATTGGCCACAGTTCCGCAGACACCTGTGTGTTGCCCCTCCCTGTCCTTGCCCACATACGCCCTTGGCCTGGGCTGTCATTCCCTCCCATTGTGCAATAGTGATCGCTCAGTAGTGACACTTGTGCTTTCTTCAGAGATGAGCCCAGGCCAGGCCAGAAAAGACGATATAACTCCCACCTTGCTCACTGGGGGACTTACAGGGGCCCGAGCTGCCGGGCAAGAGGCCCAGCTGACTGAGGCTGCCACACTCGTCCACAAGGACTGGCCGACATGAGTGCCGGCTGTGCTGACCACATTGGAGTGGGTTCACTCACTTGGCCTGCTGCTGTACTTCAGGAATGCAAGATGTGCCATCAGACCCACAGACCCAGGCGGCTCTCTGCAGCCCGCATGACATTCCCTGTCACTGGTTCTCACTGCATGTGGTGGCTGGAAACACATTGGCTGCCCTGTGGATAGAGCCAGCCTTTGGAGTGGACAAGAGTGCAGAACGGTGGGGAGGCACTTTGCTTATTTCTCACTTCCTAAGAAACACTCCTAATGCTTCCTCGCTCACACAAGGCCGTGAGTCAGCAGCTGGGGCAGGTGTCCGCTCCGCCTGGTGTGGCCTAAGTTGGTTTGGTGGGGCCAGAGGCGCCAAGAGGCCTCACTTGCATGCCTGGTTCTGTTGGGGTGGCTAAAAGGCCTACGATGGCAGGGATGGCTGGGCTGTCCCTGCTTGTGGTATAGACTGAGCCGCCTCATACATCTGGGGCATCTTTATGCGAGGGCTGGTTCTCCCTGTGCAAAGGCAGAGGCCACCTGGCCTCTTGAGCCCCAGAGTGGGAGGAGCCAGAATGCACGTTGTGTTGATTACAGCAAGACACACGGCACCCTGAATTCAAAGGGGAGCTACTGGTAGGGAGTGTGAGTAAGCGTGCAAGGACCCCTCTGCAGCCCACCTTACCCTAGGAGGCTGACCTGACCGTGGTGATTGATGGCGCTTTGAGAAATGTCCTAATTCTCTTCCCGTAAGGGTCTGAGTAGGAGGTCGCTTTGCAGGACAGATGGGGCCGCGTGACCTGCTTCAGCCAGTGAAGTGGAGAGCGAGGACTTGTGCCCTTTCTAGGGGGCCAGTGTGAGTCACCCGTCCTCTCTGCTGCCTCGGCCATTCTGGAGGCACAGAAGTGGGTGTTACGGGTTGAAGTGCCGATGTTGAAGTCTTACTCTCTAGTCCCTCAGAGTGGTACAGCATTGGAGGCAGGGCCTTTTCAGACGTGATTAAGGTGAAATGAGACCGTTCGGCTGGGCGCTGACCCAATCTGGCGTCTTCATAAGAAGAGCCTGGGGCACGGACACCTGCAGCAGGAGACCACGGAGCCACGACGGACCCAGGCCTCAGGCACACATGTGGCCTTCTGACAGAATCCAAATTTTAATAAAGGGACCTGTGCTCTGAAGTTTGGAGTCAGTGGAGCGGTTGCACTTGGGGATCTGGAGGCCCACAGGTGGCTTTGAGGCCGTGGGTTTCCTGCCCCTGTCTTAAAAGAAACCAACCAACCTTCACTGTGGACTTTCTCCAGAGCTGAGATAACAAATTCTGTCGTTTAAGCCCCCTAGTCTGTGGAATTTTGCCAAGAACACTCGTGCAGACTTTAGCACCAGTAAGTGGAGGGAGGCTGTCGAAAACATCTGCGCATGTGGGCGTGGCTTTGGAGCCAGTGACGCACCGAGTGTGGGCGTGGCTGGTGGAGGCTGGAAGACTTTGGAGGCACCCGCTAGAAAGGGCCGGGATTGTCTTTTTCGTTCATTTATTTTTTGGTCAAAAAACTTTAGCTGCTTTTTCAAAGAGTTCTGGAAAAAATGATCACATAAGGAACAGAAATAGCACATTAAAGGCTGGTTTGAATAGCAGCCCTGTAGATTTGCTGAGAATTTGAAGAAATCTTGGTTGGAGTCATGAATCACATTGAATAGGGCAGGGGGCCCACGGTGATTGTTTTGTGTTTCTACTTTTGGCTTGATGTATTTGGTTGTGTTGTTGTCCCAAATAAGTTCAAAACCCAACAAGGCAAATAACATTCGATCTTAAGCCTTGAGAATAACCTTTGACTCCTTGTCCCACCTGTGCACATGGGGCAGGGGCTGGGACCCAGGCTCCAGCTGGCCCCTCTCCTTGGCCATGTTGAATGCCACCCATGGGCAGCTCTCACGTGGTGCCTGAGGCATTGCCCTTCTGGTGTCTTGGGGACAGCACTGTTCCCTGGCTCTGCTGGGCATTGCTCTAGGTAGGCACTACCAGCACTGGCCCCACCCATGCACCAGTTCTCTGCTTGGCCTTCCCCCCCACCCCTGAGCCTCTCTGGGACATCTTTTGAAATATGGTTAGAGGCAGCCATGCCCCACAGCTCTTATACTCTGAACACCTGCAGAACTGGCATCATGGGGCACCGCCAAAGTCTCCACCCGTAACCTCTGAAGGGGCTCCCACTGTGGCCCACACTGCACCTGGGCCTACTAGAGCCACACCTGGTGTAGCCAAGGAGTGGGGTACCAGGTGTGGGAGCCAGAGACTCAAGGTGTCACTTCTGGGCAGAAGCTCTTAAGGGCTAGAGATTTGAGGTGGTGCCAGGCAGTGAGCCCCAAGGTCTCATGGGTACTCTACGCCTCCTCCCCCCAAAAACCATAACCGCCCTCAAGGCCTGAGCACCTCTGCCCCCACAATGCCCTTGGGTCACCCTTGTATTGTCTTGAGGAATAGCACAGTTCTAACCCACACAGGTCTCTTTCTCCACACCCTTTGTGTTCTCTCCTGAACATTTCTCATTTGTTACAATATAGACAGGCTGAGAAGACTAAAAATTTTTCAAATTTTTAAGTTCTGTCTCCCTTTTCATTATAAAGTGCAAGAGAATCAAGATGTTCCTTCAACATTTACTTGGGTATTTCTTTGGACAAACATCCAATTTCATCACTCGAAAGTTCTGCCTTTCCCAAACACTCGGACAGGCCCACAATCCAGCCAAGTTCCTTGCCACTTTGTAACAAGTGTCATCTTTCCTCCACTTTCCAATAACTTGTTCCTCATTTCCACGTGAGAGGGCATCAGAATGGCCTTTCCCATACACACTTGTACCAACATTCTGTTCAATGACAACTACAACAAAAAAATGGCTGGGCGCTGTGGCGGGTGCCTGTAGTCCCAGCTACTTGGGAGGCTGAGGCAAGAGAATCGCTTATGCCCAAGAGTTTGAGGTTGCTGTGAGCTGCAATGCCACTGCACTCTACCGAGGGCCACATAGTGAGACTCTGTCTAAAAAAAAAGAATATCTGTCTCATTTCCACAAATTTGTGAATTTTCCAGTTTTACTTCAGTTATTGATTTTTAATTTCACCTCATTGGCTCGGCACCCGTAGCACAGTGATTACAGTGCCCACCACACCGAGGCTGGTGGGTTTGAACCAGGCCTAGGTCAGCTAAAACAACAATGACAACTGCAACAAAAAATAGCCAGGTGTTGTGGTGGGCACCTGTAGTCCCAGCTACTTGGGAGGCTGAGGCAAGAGAATCGCTTAAGCCCAAGAGTTGGAGGTTGCTGTGAGCTGTGATGCCATGGCACTCTACCAACAGTGACAAAGTGAGACTCTGTCTCCCCCACCAAAAAAATTCACCTCATTGTGGTTGGAGAAGATTCTTTGTATTATATCTATCTTGTGAAGTCTAAAGTCTACTGAGATTTCATTTCTGAGCCAACATATGGTCTATCCTAGAGGTGTTCCATATGCTCTTGAGAAGAATGTACATGTTCTTTTTGTTGGGTAGCGTATTTTGCGTATACTGGCTAGATCTAGTTGGCTTATTGTGTTGTTCAAGTCCTCTCTTTCTTTGATTATCTTCTGTCAAAGTTGTTCTATCTATTATTGAGATTAGGATATTGAAGTTTGCAACTGTTATGATGGAATTGTCTATTTCTCCCTCAAATTCTGTCAGTTTTTGCTTAATATAATTTGATAGTCTGTCATTAGGTGGGAAAATGTTTATAATTATTATATCTTCCTGCTCTATTTAACTTTTTATTAAAATACAATGTCCTTCATTGTCTCTTATAAGCTTTTTCATTTAAAATCAATTTTATTTGGTATTAGTATAGCCACCGCAGCTCTCTTTCGGTTACTATTTTCATGAGATATAGTTTTTCATCCTTTCACTTTCAGCCTATTTTTGTCTTTGGATTTAGTAAGAGCCTCTTATAGACAACATATAGTTGGATTAAGTCTTTTCATTCTGCCAACTATGTCTTTTGATTGAAGAGTTTAATCCATTTATACTTAAAGTAATTACTGATAAGTAAACATTTCTGTTATTTTGATGTTCCTTGTCTATACGGGTCATAGTTTTTTTTTTGTTTTTTTTTTACTTCTCATTTCCTGCATTACTGTCTTATTTTATGCTTAGTTGATTTATTTATAGTGAAATGTTTAAATTATTTTCTCATTTCCTTTTGTATACATTTCACAGTTATTTTCTGTTTGAATACCATGGGAATTACATTTAACATCCTATACTCTAACACTAACTTGAATTTATATAGCTTAACTTCAATAACATCAAAAACTGTATTCATGGCTGGGCACCTGTGGCTCAACGGGCTAAGGCGCCAGCCACGTACACCTGAGCTGGTGGTTTCGAATCCTGCCTGGGCCCGCCACACGACAATGACGGCTGCAACCAAAAAATGGCCCAGCGTTGTGGCAGGCGCCTGCAGTCCCAGCTACTTGGGAGGTGGAGGCAGGAGACTCACTTGAGCCCAGGAATTGGAGGTTGCTGTGAGCTGTGATGCCATGGCACTCTATCCAGGGTGACAGCTTGAGGCTCTGTCTCAAAAAAAAAACAAAACAAAACTGTATTCATTTCACAGTTTTATCTCTACCCCTTTCAGTTGTTGATGTCACGAAATTACATCTTTATACATGTGTGCCCCCAAACATAGCCTAAATATATTTATTTATTATTTATTTATTTAGAGACAGAGCCTCAAGCTGTCACTCTGGGTAGAGTGCTGTGGCATCACAGCTCACAGCAACCTCCAACTCCTGGGCTCAAGCGATTCTCTTGCCTCAGCCTCCCGAGTAGCGGGGACTACAGGCGCCCGCCACAACGCCCGGCTATTTTTCTGTTTTGCAGTTCGGCTAAGGCCGGGTTTGAACCTGCCACCTTCGGTATATGGGGCCAGCACCCTACTCAATGAGCCACAGGCGCCGCCACTATTATTATTACTTTTTGATATAGAGTCTTGCTCTGTCACCTTTGGTAGAGTGCGTAGCATCAGCTCACAGCAACTTTGGACTTAAGTGATTCTCTTGACTCAGCCTCCCAAGTAGCTGGGACTACAGGCATCCGCCACAACATCCGGCTAATTTTTTGTTGTAGTTGTCATTGTTGTTCGGCAGGCCGGGGCCGGGTTCAAACCTGCCAGCCCTGGTGTATGTGGCCAGCACCCTAACCACTGAACTATGGGTGCCGAGCCAACACAAGCTTTTAGACCAATATTTAAGACTTTTAAAGTATTAGTCTCTTAAATCACTTATAAAAGAAAAAGTGCAATTACCAACTGTTGTTATAATAATAGTAGCTTTTATAATTGCCCATGCATTTACCTTTATTGAGATCTTTATTTCTTCATGCAGCTTCTAGTTACTATCTGTGTCCTTTCCTTTCAATCTACAGGACTCCCTTGAGCATGAACTTCCTCAGCTTTTGTTTATCTAAGAATATCTTAATTTTCCCTTACATTTGAAGGAAAGTTTTGCCAGATATAGGATTCTTGGTTGAAAGTTGGCTTTTTAAAATTTTTATTTTAGCAGAGAGGAACCATTTTTTGGACCGGATACTTTTTGTTTTCTCTAAAGGTGAAAGTAAACGTTGATATTCCCAGAAATCCATAGCCTTTCTATGTTAACTTTGTGAAAAAGCCAGATTGTATTCATGGTATAGTTTTATATTTCTAGAGAGTATATATATATATATTTTTTTTTTTTTTTTAATTTATTGTTGGGGATTCATTGAGGGTACAAGAAACCGGGTTACACTGATTGCATTTGTTAGGTAAAGACCCTCTTACAATCATGTCTTGCCCCCAAAGGGTGTGGCACACACCAAGACCCCACGCACCTTGCTCCTTCCCTCTCTCTGCTGTTCCTTTCCCCACCCCTCCCTCCTTCTTTCTCTCTCTGCTCTCCCCGTTCCCCACCCCCACTGTGTCATCAATTGTCATTAATTGTCCTCAGGTCAAAATTGAGTACATAAGATTCATGCTTCTCCTAGAGAGTTTTTTTTAATGGCACTAAATACGTACAAAATTGCACATGACTATTACTCAGCCTTAAAAAGGAATGAAATTGTGATACGTGCTGTAACACAGATGGACCTTGAGGATATTATGCTGAGTAAAATAAGCCAGCCACAAAAGGACAGTCACTGTGTGTTACCTAGAGTACTCAAATTCAAAGAGAAAAAATGTACAACAGTGGTTACCACGGGTGTTGGGCAGGAGGAAGGGGGTGTTCTTTAATGGGTGCAGAGTTTCAGTTTGGGGAGATGAAGCAGCTCTGGAAATGGGTGGTGGTGATGGGTGTGAACAATGTTAATGTACTTAATGCCACTGAACTGTGTACTCAAAGACGATTAAAATGATAAATTTTATGTTATATATATTTTACTACAATAAATAACTTAAAAAATTATTTTATTTTAGCACTTCAAATATATCATCTTACGACTTTCTGGACTCAGAAGTTTCTGTTGAGAAATCTGGAGATAATCTTATTGACAGTCCTTTGTATGTGACAAGTTAACATCTCTCTTGCTGCTTCCAAGATTCTCTCTTTGTCTTTGTCTTTCTTTCTTTCGAGACAGAGCCTCAAGCTGTCACCCTGGGTAGAGTGCTGTGGCATCACAGCTCACAGCAACCTCCAACTAACTCCTGGGCCCACCCATTCTCCTGCCCCCGCCTCCCAAGTAGCTGGGACTACAGACGCCTGCCACAGTGCCCAGCTATTTTTTTTTTTTTGAGACAGAGCCTCAAGCTGTCACCCTGGACAGAGTGCTGTGGCATCACAGCTCACAGCAACCTCCCATTCCTGGGCTCAAGCGAGTCTCTTGCCTCCGCCTCCCAAGTAGCTGGGACTACAGGCGCCCGCCACAACGCCCGGCCATTTTTTGGTTGTAGCCATCATTATTGTTTGGCTGGATTCGAATCCAGGCTGGATTCGAACCTGCCAGCTCAGGTGTACGTGGCTGGTGCCTTAGCCCATTGAGCCACAGGCGCCGAGCCTGCCCAGCTATTTTTTGTTGTAGCTGTAATTGTTGTTTGCGGCCTGGGCTGGATTCGAACCCACCAGCTCAGGTATATATGGCTGGCACCTTAGGCACTTGTGCCACAGGGGCTGAGCCTCTTTCTTTCTTTCTTTTTTTTTTTTTTTAACCATCAAAATTGTCACACTCCTATATTTTCACAGCCCAAAGTGCAGAGAAACTTTGTCTTTCAAAAGTTGACTGGGGGTAGTGCGTGTGGCTCAGTGGGTAGGGCACTGGCCCCGTATACCAATGGTGGCAGGTTCGAACCTGACCCTGGCCAAAATAACCGGGCATTCTGGTGGGTGCCTGTAGTCCCAGCTACTCAGGAGGCTGAAGCAAGAAAATCACCTAAGCCCAGGAGGTGGAGGTTGCTGTGAGCTGTGACACCACAGTACTCTACCGAAGGCAATAAAGTGAGACTCTGTCTCTAAAAAAAAAAAAAAAAAGTTTGACTACATGTCTTGGTTGAGTGTCTTTGAGTTCATCGTATGTGGAATTTGTTAAGATTTTTTGCTGCTGAGCGGCGCCTGTAGCTCAAAGGAGTAGGGCGCCAGCCCCTTATACCGGAGGTGGCAGGTTCAAACCCAGCCCTGGCCAAAAACTGCAGAAAAAAAAAAAAAAAGATTTTTTTGCTGTTTATATTCCTGTCTTTCATCAAATTTTGTAAGTTTACAGCCATATTTCTGCCAATATTTTCCCTGCATTTTTGTCTCTTTTCTCCTTCTGCAATGCATCTGTTGATCCATTTCATGGTGTCTCATGTGCTTCTTTGGTGCTAGTCACTGTTTTCCAATATTTTTTCTTTCTGTTTCTGTTTTCTTTCTTTCTTGGACTCAATAATTTCCATTGTCCTACCTTCAAGTTTGCTGATTCTTTCACCTGCCTACTCAAACTTGCTTTTTCTTTTCTTTTTTCTTTCTTTCCTTCCTTTATTATTATTATTATTTTATTTATTTATTTATTTGCAGTTTTTGGCTGGGGCTGGGTTTGAACCCGTCACCTCTGGCATATGGGGCTGGCACTCTACTCCTTTGAGCCACAGGTGCTGCCCCACCCCTTTTTTTTCTTTTGACAGGCTTCTACTCTGTTGCCCAGGCTAGAGTGCTGTGGCATAATCATAGCTCACTGTAACCTCAACTCTGGACTCAAGCAATCCTGACTGAGTCTACCACATAAGTGGGACTACGGGTACTTGCCACCACACCTGGCTGATTTAAAAAAAAAAATTATTTTGGGGGATAGGGTCTCACTATGTTGTTCAGGCTGGACTCAAACTCCTGACTTCAGGTGATCCTTCCTCTTAAGACTGCCAAAATGCTGGGCTTACGGGAATGAGCCATTGTACTTGGACTTAAATCTGTTTTTGAATTCCTATAGTGAATTTTTTGTTTCAGTTATTATAATTTTCAACTCCAGAATTTCTTTTTGGCTTCTTCTTAGGTTTTCTATATCTTTATAAATATCATCATTTTGTTCAGATATTGTTTTCTTTACTTTTTCCAAATCATCTTTTAGTTATTTGAGCATCTTTAAAACAGTTATTTCAAAGTCTTTGTCAAGTAGATCTGCTATTAGCTCTTTTTCAGGAACAATTTCTGATGATTTATTGTTTTCCCTAGAATGTGTTATATTTTTCTCTTTTTGTATACATTGTGATTATTTTTTGTTAAAAAGTAGGAATTTGAATTTAATAATGTAACTCTATAACTGATTCTCCTTTTTCCCAGGGTTTGCTGGGGGGTTTTTGTTTGTTTATTTCTTTTTACAGGTGGGGTCTTGCTATGTTGGCCAAGCTGGTCTCAAATTCCTGGACTCAAGCAAACCGCTTGCCTCAGCCTCCTGAGTAACTGGGACTATAGGCACAAGCTACTGTGTTTGGCTGTAGGGTGTCTCTGTGCCAAGTAGTACCCTGATGTGTGAGTTTAAGGTCTTCAATCTCTTCTGAGTCTGTCCCTTTCCTTCAGCATGGGCAGTCACTTTCTCATTTTCCCTACATTCCCTGTATTTCCCTATATTCTCTGTTTTTTTTTTTTTTGTAGAGACAGAGTCTCACTTTATTGCCCTCGGTAGAGTGCCGTGGCTTCACACAGCTCACAGGAACCTCCAACTCCTGGGATTAGGTGATTCTCTTGCCTCAGCCTCCCGAGTAGCTGGGACTATAGGCGCCCACCACAATGCCCAGCTATTTTTCTGTTCTGCAGTTCAGCAGAGGCCAGGAGGCCAGGTTTGAACCTGCCACCTTCGGTATATGGGGCTGACGCTCTACTCGATGAGCCACAGGTGCTGCCCTCTCTGTTCTTTTTGAACATCAGTCTTTAATGTCTGGTTCCCAAAAACAGAAAAATAAAAAGGAATGGGGGGAGAGGCTGCTGACTCATTAAAGGCTCTGAAGGTCCCTGCAACCAGAGAGGTTGAGGCTTGTAACACTGGGGAGAGGTACAATGATGGCCACTGCCTCTCCTTGCCTCGGTAACGAGAAGCAGCAATCAGTGATCCAAGCACAGATCCCTGCTGCTGGGAGGACACGGTGCTTTCTGCCCACCCTGGCTCCGGCAAGTGGTATGCAGGCTGCTCCATGAACACATGGGTGGCTGCCTGCTGCATAGCTAGGCTGGGGGACAAGTAGCTGCTACTGTACTAAGAGCCAAAACAGACTAAAACTAACTGTGGTTTTCCATCTAAGCCTTCCCCTGGACGTTTCAAGCATTCCACAGACTCCACCTTCCACAATAGTTACATCATCTAGATTCACCCAATGCAGCTGTTGTCTAGGTGGGAGGACAGGTTCCTGGGGCTTTTTATTCCATCATTTTCCTAAAGTTCTCCACCTGGGGTTGAGTGTATCTTACATTTATGAAGAAAATATATCGGGGGGGTGGGCAGGAGCCTCAATTGTGTTGCCCTCAAATTCACATGTTGACATTCTAATTCCCCACCTCAGAAGGAGGTTGTATTTCGAGATAGGATCTGTGCAAAGGTGATTACACTTAAATGAGGTCCGTATGACCGGGGTCTTTATAGGAAGAGACTGAACATGGCCACACGCCGAGGGAAGACCATGTGAAGACACAGGAAGAAGACAGCCACCTGTAAGCCATGGGTCAGGCCTTGAAAGAAACCAACCCTGCTCACACCTGGACCTCAGATGTCTGGCCTCCAAAATTGTGAGCTGATAAATTTCTGGTGTGTAAGGCACCTGGTCTGGGGCATTTTGTTATGGCAGGCTTACCAAACTAATATAGGGAGTCTCTCACCCTGGATAAGAACGGCACAGGGCAGAATTTGCACCAGCCTGTGGTGGCCACACAGCATGGCTGAGAATAGAACTTCGTAGTTTTAAGGCATTGAAAAGTTGGGGTGGCGGGCAGCGCCTGTGGCTCAATGGAGTAGGGCGCCAGCCCCATATACCGGAGGAGGCAGGTCCAAACCCAGCCCCAGCCAAAAAATGCAGAAAAAAAAAAAAAAAAAAAAGGAAAAGTTGGGGGGGGTTCTTACTACAGCACAATCTAATTTATCCTGACTGATACACAGGGCAAGTGAGTGTTCAAATAATTCACTGGGGGGGAAAAAAAGAGGCTAATTTTTTAAATGTTTTAATTAATTAATTTGCTAAACTTTTAGCTTTTATCCTGAAAAATGTCAAACATTAGGAGAAAAATTATAACTAGTACCATGAATACTCATATTCCCACCATCTAACAATTGTTAACATTCATTAAATATATATCTATACATATACATATAAATTAGACATACATAATAATATATACACGTTTTTGCTGAATTATTTCCAAATGAATTACAGATGTTATGCTATTTTACTCCACAAATGTTTCAGCATGCATCTCCTGAAAATAAGGTTGGTATTTGAAAATCAATTTTGTTAGCCATATTAACAAACTAAAAAAGAAAAAATAAATTTTTGATAGAGTCTCACTCTATTGCCTACGCTAGAGTTCCATGGCATGACCCTAGCTCATAGTAACTTCAAACTCCTGGACTCAAGCAATCCTCCTGCCTCAGCCAGACTAGTATCTGGGACTACAGGTGCCTGCCACGACAGCTGGCTAATTTTTCTATTTTTAGTAGAGATAAGGTCTCACTCTTGCTCAGGCTGGTCTTGAACTCCTAAGCTCAAAGCATTCTTTTTCCCACCTTATCCTTCCAGAGTGCTGGGATTACAGGTGTGAGCCACCACACTCGCCTCTAAAAAAGAAATTTTTAAAAATTCTCTACATGATTATGTCAATAAATACATTTGACACAATAAGAAATTTATTCGTGATAAAAAACTCTTAGCAAAATAGGAATAGAAGGTAACTTCTACAACTTGAAAGAGGATGGCTACGCAAAACTGGAAAACCTTCAGGTTACACAGTATGTGATGTTGGAAGGATGAATACTTCTCCCCTAAAAAAGGAGTGAGGCAAGTATGTTTGCTCTCACCACTTCTATTCAATATCAGACTGCAACAGAAGTTCTAGCCTGGCTTGGTGCCCTTAGCTCAGCTGTTAAGGTGCCAGCCACATACACCGAGGCTGGAGGGTTCTAACCCCGCCCAGGCCTGCCAAACAACAATGACAACTACAACAAGAAAATAGCCGGGCATTGTGGCAGGCGCCTGTAGTCCCAGCGACTTGGAAGGTTGAGGCAAGAGAATCGCGTAAGCCCAAGAGTTTGCAGTTGCTGTGAGCTGCGACGCCACAGCACTCTACTGAGGGCAACATAGTGAGACTCTGTCTCAAAAAAAAAAAAAAAAAAAAAGTTCTAGACAGTGCTAGTGGGCAATAAGGCAAGAAAAAGAAATAAAAGATGTTTGGGGCTGGGCGCGGTGGCTCATGGCTTTAATCCTTACGCTCTGGCAGGTGGATCACTTGAGCTCACAGGTTTGAGACCAGCCTGAGCAAGTGCTAGACGCTGCCTCTAAAAAATAGACGGTGTTGTGGCAGGCACCTGTAGTCCCAGCTACCTGGGAGGCTGAGACAAGAGAAATACTTGAACCCAGGAGTTTGAAGGTGCTGTGAGTTGTGATGCTGAGGCACTCTACCCAGGGTGAGTGAAACTGTCTCTCAAAAAAACAAACAAACAAACTCAGATTTGAATGGAAGAAGTAAATCTGCCTTTATTTTTAGACAACATAATTGTCTATGTAAAAAATTCTATGGAATTTATGAAAGAGCTATTGGAACTAATAAGTGACTTTAGTAAGGATATAAGATCAATATACAAAAATTGATTGCATTTCATAGACTAGTAACAAACAATATGAAGAATATGACATTTTTTTAATTTACAAAAGTCTTAAAAACATGGGGACAAAAGTTATGAAAACTATACTGAAAAATCACAAAATATTGCTAAGATGAGTTAAAGAAGCCCTAAATAAATGGAGAGATATGCTATGTTTATGGATCAGAAAACTCAAAATTGTAAAGTTGTCAATTCTCCCTAACTTGATTTATAGTTTCCCAATCAAAATTTCAGCAGACTTTTTTTTTTAAGTAGGAATTGATCAGCTGATTCTAAAATTCATTTGGAAATGTAGAATCAGTCAAAACAATTTTCAAAAAGAAAAGTTCAAGGCTAACACTACCTGGTTGAAATCTGACATTAAATCCACAGTAGTTGAGAGAGTGTGGAATTGGGGTAGAGATAAACAAATAGATCAAGGGACAGAAACAGAACAGAGACTCTAGAAACAAAAACACTTACATAGACAAGTCATTTTCAACAAAAACACAAAAGCAGTTCAGGGAAGAAATGACAATCTTTTTTTTTTTTTTTTTGGTCTGGGCCAGGTTTGAACCCACCACCCTCGGTATATGGGGCCAGCGCCCTACTCCTTGAGCCACAGGCACCACCCACAGAAATAGCTATCTTTTTAATAAACGATAGTAGAACAATTTGAAATCCACATGCAAAAAAATGAACTTGGGTCCATATCCTGCACCAAATACAAAAATTAACCCAAAATGGATTACAGACCCAAATGTGAGACCTTAAAGTATAAAACTTGTAGAAGACAACATGAAAAAACCTTGGTTAGATAAAGATGTCTCAGATAGAACTGTAAAAGCATGATCCACAAAAGAAATAACTGAGAGACTCAGCACAGTGGCTGGTGCCTGAGATCCTAGCACCTTGGGAGGCAGAGGCAGGAGGATCACTTGAGACCAGGAGTTGGAGGCTGCAGTGAACTATGGTCACACCACTGTACTCTAGCCTGGGCAACAAAACAGGAGAAAAGAAGGAAGGAAGGAAAAGAGGGAGCGCACAGAGGGAAGAAAGGGATAAATTAACTTTATCTAAATTAAAAGCTTCTGTTCTTTAATAATGCTATTAAGAGAATGAAAAGACATGCCATAGGCCAGGGGGAAATATTTGCAAATCTTATATCTGATAAAGGACTTACATTCAGAATATACAAGGCCCTCTCAAAACCCAATAAGAAAACAACCTAAATTTTAAAAACAGGCAAAAGATTTGAACAAACATTTCATCAAAGAAGATATGAGAATGGCAAATAAGCATGTGAAAGGACGCTCAATGTCACTAGTCATTAGGGAAATGAAAATTAAAATCATGATGAGGTCAGCTCAGTGGCTCACATCTGTAATCCCAGAACTCTGGGAGGCTGTGGTGGGAGGATCTCTTGAGCACAGGAGTTAGAGGTTACAGTGAACTATTATCGTACCACTGCACTCTGACCTGGGCAACAGAGACTTTGTCTCAAAAAATAAATACATAAAATTGTAAAAAATCATAATGAGAAACTACTGCACATCTACTAGAATAACTAAAATTAAAAACACTGACCCTGGCTCAGCTCCTGTAGCACAGAGGTTACAGCACCCGTCACATACACCGAGAGTGGTGGGTTTGAACCCGGCCCGGGCCAACTAAACAACTGCAACCAAAAAAAATAGCCAGGCATTGTGGCGGGCGCCTGTAGTCCCAGCTACTTTGGGAGGCTGAGGCAAGAGAATCACTTAAGCCCAAGAGTTTGAGGTTGCTGAGAGCTGTGATGCCACGGTACTCTACCCAGGGCAGCATAGTGAGACTCAGTCTAAAAAAAAAACCACCCTACGAAACATGACGAGGATGTGGAGCAACTGGAGCGCTCACTCCCTAATGGTCAGCATGTAGAGTGTACAACCACTTTTGAAAATAATTTTATAGGTTCTTGAAATTTTAGACATATACCCCCAGTATGATCCAGAAATCTCACTTACCCAAGGGAGACTGAGGGAACATGTCCACGTGTGTCCTTGACTGTCTCTGACAGCCTCGCTTGTCATCACCCAAAACTGGAAATAGCTGAGAGGTTGGGATGTCAACCAACAGGCACGTGGATAAACAACTTGTGATAAATCCATATAATGATGCATTACTCAGCAAGAAAAAGGGCTGAATGCCCTGGGGGAATGTGTCCTCCGGGGCTGTGTGGCCTGGGGCCAGGTGTTCCATTTCAGAGATGGGCTGGTCAAGTCCTTCAAGGCTTCCCTTGGCCCCATCCCACCTGGAGGAAGGGCCAGCTTCCTCACAGCTGCTGCAGGCCCTGCATGCTCTCTCCTTCACTCACAGGCTCCAGCCACAGAGCCGCACTGCCGTGTCCTTTCTGACTCAGATCTTCATTCCCCTGTCCGTGAGGTGAGGCTAAGTAATGGTTCCCATCCCTGGAGTTGGTGAAGAATCCCCTAGACTAGTGGTTCTCAACCTTCCTAATGTCACGACCCTTTAATACAGTTCGTCATGTTGTGGTGACCCCCCAACCATAAAATTATTTTCGTTGCTACTTCATAACTGTAATTTTTGCTACTGTTATGAATTGTAATGTAAATATCTGATATTAGGCAACCTCTGTGAAAGGATCGTTCGACCCCAAAGGGGTCACAATGACCTACAGGTTGAGAACCGCTGCCTTAGATGATAAAAGGGGGCTTTGTATGTGTGATGAAATATCAAAGATCTTGAGATTATCCTGTATTATTGGGTGGGCCCCCATGTAATCACGGGGGTCCTCGTCAGAGGGAGGCTGGGGGAGATTTGACCAGAGGAAAGGTGCTGAGGGAAGCCTGATACTCCACGCCCAGCCCCGGAGCCGGAAGACAGTGGAGCCAGGAGTGCAGACCTAGGGGCTGGAGGAGGACCAGGAAATGGATTCTTGCCGCAACTTGGCTCTGGCCTCCAGGACAGTGAGAAGTTAAGGAACATTACAGAGAAAGCCAAGTCCCTCTTTACCAAACCAGTGTCCTTCCCCTCCCTGGAGCGGCCTGGCCTTGGGAGTTTGGTCTGTGTGTCTCCAGTCCGTCTGTGTATTTTGCACACATAGTAGGTCCTTACTGATGACATCTAGTGCTCCTGGGGGTCTGTTTAGAGTGCAGCTGCACTCTGCCCTGCCTTCCTGCACTCACACTGTGCTAGCCCCTTCCTCTGTGGACATTCTCTTACAATAGCATACACCGTGTGTGTCCCTTTCCCACTGCTGCAGCAGGGGAGCCTGGACAGGAAACAGATGGAGCATTCAAAATGGGACAGAACCAAATGGGGGACCCTGGGAAGGAGCGGGGCAGGGTCACAAAGCTGCCCCCTATTGTCTTCCCAGGGCTGCGGCTTCACGTGCTGCTGTGGTGATGACTTTGCTCACCTCCCCTTCTGCCCACATGCAGAATTTCCTCCAAAGTCCCCAAAAGGGGACTTGATGTGGGCTAGGTTATGTTCATACACTGTGATGTCCCCAAATCTACTTTTTACCTAAGAAGGCAGAGGATTACTATTCTGATCAAGAAGTGAATGCACCTCCCCGAGGAATTTCCCTGGGCCACCTACTCCTGGAAACTCACCCAGGACTCCCCGGGGGGCTTTCTTACACGACAAGGTCCCCTGCAGTAGAACTAGGGTCAGCCTCTGTCGCCTCCTGTTTCTCCCAGTCTCACCAACCCCACAGAGGCCCCGAGGCGGGTGGTGGGAGCCAGTACTGAGCCCTGGGGAGTGCCTGGCAGTTTCCTGATGATAGAGTCAAATGTGGGGACTCACCCAAATAGATCCATCCTGCCCAGGAAGAAATGAGTGTGTGAACGTCCCACTCAGGAAAGAGGGAATGGACCAGTCCCTCCCCCTCTGACCTTTCAAATTCCCATCTGCCTTAACATCTGCCTTTGGTTCATTTGTTCTTTCTAAAGAGTAGGCTCTTTGTTTTTAAGCACTGAATTTACTGAAAACGCCAACCAGATTCTAAAAACTGTGGACATGCAGTTCTCCCTAACACTGGATGGGTGTTTGGGGATGGTTTGAATTTATAGATCATTTAAATTCAATTTTTTAACTTGACAGTTGAGAATTACAAGAAGGAATTTTTTTAATGAACACTTTTTCTAAATGAATTTTTTTGTAGTTACTGTATATATACCAAGAAAGATATAACTTTTAGGGTTTGGTGGGGTTATTTTTGTTTTTGTTTTGTATTTTTTGGAATGGTTTAACTTTTCTAATTTTACCAAAGTTTGCAGCTCATACCTCAATAGGACAGGGATGTTTTAAATCACATAACTGCAGAGAAACTGAAGCAATATTTTTATTTTTATTTTTTTATTTTTTTTGAGACAGAGCCTCAAGCTGTCACCCTGGATAGAGTGCTGTGGCATCGCAGCTCACAGCAACCTACAATTCCTGGGCTCAAGCGAGTCTCTTGAAGCAATATGTTTAAAGGATCCCTCCCATTGCTAGATTGTTAATGTGTTAGGGAAGAAATTCTGTGTAGGCTTTTTCTAAAGTCCAATATTGGTTCAGATTTTAGATTCTCAGAATAAATGTTTTTCACTTAAAAAAAAAAACTAAGCTTTTTTGGACTCAGCTTGCTCCCCTCCAGGTGGAAATAAAGGCCACCTTGCCCACACAGAACCCGGACTCCAATTCCTTTCTTTCATGTTTCAGAATTATTTCATTTTATTTTTGGTCCTTGGCCTCTCATTTTGGTATTGAGAACCCAGGATGGGAAGAAGCTCCCGTGGGGGCCAAGATACACCCTGGCAACCCAACTAGATGGATTCTTGTTCCGAAGAGACAAAGGGAAACGGGGGGGGGGCGGGGGGGAACCCCTCCAACCTCTGCCCAAAATTCATGCATTTAATGGTGAAGTGAGTATTTGTCCAAAACCCCTTTCTTTTTTCTTTCTTTCTTTTTTTTTTGTAGAGACAGAGTCTCACTTTACTGCCCTCGGTAGAGTGCCGTGGCATCACACAGCTCACAGCAACCTCCAACTCCTGGGCTTAAGTGATTCTCTTGCCTCAGCCTCCTGAGTAGCTGGGACTACAGGCACCTGCCCCAATGCCCGGCTATAAAACCCATTTCTGAACTTTTTTAAACTTCTCTTTCCTTTTCCCCACTCCAACTCCTCTTTCCCTCTCTCCCCATCTCTGGGTCTTTTAAGCATTTATATATCGCCCCTCTTTCAACTTTTTTAACTTCTCTTCCCTTTCCCCACTCTGGGCCAAAACATTCTGGTGGTCTGTGCCTCCTAAATCTAGTACTGGTCACGGACTAAACCCGGAGTCACACTGGCCCCTCCAGTGCCTCGTATGTGGGGACGCCCTCCCGTGGGCCTGGGCCACTTTTCTCCCGCTGATTAAAGGTCACACATGGAGGCCTGGTAACCTCCCTGACCCCAGCCTTGGCCACTTCCTTCCACCTCCCCCTCGTAAGTTCCTTTTTCATCCTCACTTCAGCCTCATTTATTTTCTACTTCCAGTTTCTGATATGGGAACTGCTCACTCACGGATTCCCCCTTCTTCACCTTTAAGCTGCCTCTTAACTCCCCTCAAACCTCTACACCTTTATCCTGACCTTACACCTAAACCCCTCATCTTTGTCTATAACAGTGTTGGGCCTATGTACAAACTAGACAATGGCTTACAATGGCCTGTAAGTGGCACCTTTCACTCCTCACTGACCTCAACAGTTACTGTCAGAGATTGGGCAGATGGTCGGCAATCCCCCACATCCAGGCTTCCTCCTCCTCCTGAAACATTCCTTCTTTGTGTTCATCTTGTGAACTTCTCAGATTTTCCTTGCAGGAGCCAAACCAGCCCTTCCTGAGCCCCCCGAATCTCCATTCTCTTCCTTTGACCCAGCAGACAACCCTCCCCACTTTGTCCCTCCACAGCCTCCCTCCCTCAACCTCATTCCTACCTGCAGAATTCCACCACATTCCCCCTCTCTCCACCATCCCCACCTGCCTTCCACCGCAAGTGGTAGAGAGAAAAGATGGCGGAACCAGGAGAAAAAAGAAATATGGCTGACTCAATTTCCCCACTCCAACTAGGTCTGGCCACACCTTTGGGCCTTCCATTCCCAAACCACCACAACCTCTATACCCCCTGTGACAGGTTGCAGGAATGGAAGACATCGTCAGGGTTCAAGTTCTTTTTTTCTCTCTCAGACCTGTCCCACAGAAACAGGTTCATTCTCCACAGATCTCACAAAATACTCTCAAGAATTTAGAAATCTAACCCAATCATACGATCTGACCTGCCAGGATTTATATGTTATCCTCACCTCCACCATATTAACATGCATTTTATCTCTCAGTCCTCGCCAGATATCCAAGAAAAGACTCCAAAAATCCTCCAGGGCCCTCAGACCCCCCAGCAAGATCTCAATGACCTGGCATTCAAGGTCTTTAATAACCAAGAAGAGGCCTCTAAACAGCAGCAGCAGCGCTGCTCAGAACTCCAGTTATTGGCTTCCACCATTAGACAAAACCCAGCTACTTCTTGAAACTCTTTGGGGCACTTCGAAAGAACAAAAGCTCCCCTGGGACCATGTTTTAAGTGCAGTAAAGCAGGCCACTGGGCAAAGCAGTGCCCAAATCCAAACCCTCCCCCTAAACCGTGTCCAACCTGCAGAGGTTCTCACTGGAAACCTGACTGGCCAGGTCCTTCTGGTTCACAGCCAGTCCCAGGACCTGGCAGAATTTCCCAACCTCTTGGGCCTAGCTACTGAAGACTGACTATCCCTGGAAAATCAGGATGCCCCCTGGATGCCATCCTGGAAAACTAAACTCTGGGTATTTTTGCTAGTGGAAGGTAAGCCAATCTCTTTTCTAATAAACACAGGAGCAACCTTTTCTACGCTGCCATCTTATAAAGGTCCTTCAAAACAAACAGAAATCTCAGTGGTGGGTATTGACAGTGATTTACTGCACCCTCAAGCTACTCCAACCTGTGGTGCTCACTGTCTGGACACTCTGTCTTTTTTTTAGAGACAGAGCCTCAAGCTCACAGCAACCTCCAACTTCTGGACTCAAGCGAGTCTCCTGCCTCCGCCTCCCAAGTAGCTGGGACTACAGGCACCCGCCACAATGCCTGGCCATTTTTTGGTTGCAGCCGTCATTGATGTTTGGCGGGCCCGGGCTGGATTCGAACCCGCCAGCTCAGGTGTACGTGACTGGCGCCTTAGCCCGTTGAGCCACAGGCACCAAGCCTGGACACTCTTTCTCACGTTCATTCCTTACTAGTCCTTCAAGTAGGATCCCCCTATTAGATAGGGACATCCTCTCAAAATTACTAGCAACTCTGACATTTCCCTCCGGCTTTTAAACACCTCCTTCTCAGCTGCCCTGAACTGTTCCTTTCTCCTCTCCCCCTCAGGGTGCTGGACGTGCCTTTCCCTATACCAAAATCTTTTCAATCCTACACCAGTACCTGACACGTATCACTATTCCATTTTGGCAGAAAATAACAGCTCTGTTCAGCCCCATAACTAGAGACCATCCACCCCTAGCCTCCCACAATTTAACCTGCTTCAATTTTACCATTATAGGAAACGCTGTAGGCTTTACAAAGCCTGATCTCTGTTCTCTCAACTCAACTTTTCCCTTATCTGCCTCCGACTGTGCGCCTCTGGGAATCTTCTTCCTCGTTGGCTACTCCACCTCTTGGTGCCTGCACGCTAACCACGCTGGTCTTTGCATCTGAGTCCTCCTCAACCCTCAGGTTTCCTCCGTGAATGACTCCTCCCTAACTCAGGCCCCCACGCATCCCCCTACTTCTAGACAAAAAAGAGCCATCATCCTCCTTGTACTCATCTAATCCCTGGTCCTTATTTGATTCCTGGCCTCCTTGGTTAGTTTCTTTTTTAGGGTCACTAATTATGATCTTTCTCATTCTAAGTTTCGGAACAGTAATCCTCTGCCTCATTTTCTGATTTATTGTCCAGGCAGTCACCCAAAAACAACCGCTCATATCCTCACCCTATGTGGATATCAACCAGTTCAGACTGAAGACCCAAGAATGTTCCTGTAAACACCCCTCCTTTCCCTCTCCCATTTTCCTTACAGGCAGCTCAGGCTGCCCCCCATCCCACAGGAAGCAAGAGACACCTTACCCATCACCCCGTGCTTTCTTATAATAGACTAAAAAGACCAGGACGATAGAATCAAATGTAGGGATCCACTAAATAGAACCATCCTGCCCAGGAAGAAATGAGTTCATGGATGTCCCACCCAGGAAAGAGTGAATGGACCAGTCCCTACCCCTGCAACCCTTTAAATTTCCATCTGCCTTAACCCATGGGCTGACTCCTTTTTCGGACTCAGCTCGCTCACACTTGAGTGGAAATGAAGGCCACGTTGCCCACACAGAACCTGGACTCTGATTTCCTTCCGTTCACGTTTCGGAATAAGCTTTTAGTTTTGGTCCTTGACCTCTCACCTGCAGAAACAGAACTTTTTGCAGGAAGAACAAAAGTGCCCGCCTTTCTCTCACTTCCTTTTTGGGGCCTGGGCAGGGCCGGCCTGTGAGTGGCCAGCTACTATTTACAGACCTCGCCTGCTTTGTGTGAAACCCCAGTCCCTCCCGAGAGGAAAGAGTGGTGGGAAGGAGGCACAGGTGACACTGTCCTTGGTCGGTGGGCCCAGGTGCAGGTCAGAGTGAAACCTGCACTGGAGAGTCAGGATGGGCCTATGTGGCAATTTCTCACCAACGGGCCCTGTTCACGAAGCGTAGAGGTGCTTGTATGTGGCGGGAGCTGTTTGCTGGGTAACAGTGTCCAGTACCCCTGAGTTTGACAGAAGGGCAAAAAGAGGCCCCGGGGCTAAGTGCCTGGCCTGAGGTCGCCCATTGAGCTTGGGGTGTTGACGTGACTAGAGTCAGGTCTGGACTCCCTCTGCACTCCCCGTCCTTGGTGTGACAGGGTCCCCTGTGTGAAGCAGAGCTGAGATGAGTTTCACCTTCCTGCCCCTGGCCACTCCCAGGGTGGAGGTAGAAGGAAAGCATGGTTGGGAGGATGGGGAAGGGGCTGCCCAGACAAGGAACAATTTTGCTCCTGGACTTTCCAAATCCACATGGTGCAAATGCCTAGGGCTGCCCCTCCCCACTCCCATCGTGCGGGCTTTGGTGACCTCTTTTCACACCATCTGGGTTGCTCTGGGGTGCAGATCTGTGATCTGATTTAAGAGTTGCCATATGGTGTCCATCTCTTCCTGCCCCCTTCTCCTTTCCCCACATCCTTGGTGGGCACGTACAATGCCCTCTGTCCATCCAGACAACCAGCCAGGGTTGTCTTCATTGACAAGAGGAGACTTGGATGAGGTCTGTAGGTCACCCGAGAAGATATCAGGGTGAAGAGCATTGCAGACAGATGGAACAGCATGTGCAAAGGTCCTGGGATGGGAGTGAGACTGACATGCGACGCCCAGTGGGGGAGTCTGTGTCTGGGACGGCGTGAGCAGTGGGCCATAGAGAGCGGCCAGCAGCTCCCAGGTCCAAGTTTGACAAACTGAGGCCATTATAAGGATCTCTCAGAGCAGCTGGGGAGCCAGAGGGCAGAGCAGGACTAAGCTGCAGTTTAGGATTAACCAGCCACACCTGCATGGGGTCACAACAGGGTGCAAGGGCAGAGGACGGGAGAGGTCCTCTGGTCCCGGGTAAGGCAGTTTGTTCTAGGCGGGAGGAGAGAGGTGGTGAGAAGTGTCACCACAGAATCATTTTGAAGGTAACACCTGCACCATCTGTTCTCAAACTGGATGGGAGTGGGTATGAAGCGCAAGGGAGAGTCCAGTGTGTGAGTCCAGTCCCCATGCACAGAGCAGAAGCCAGACCAATGGCTCCAGTTTGGACCCCGTTCGTGACTGGCTTTGCAACTCAGTGCAGTGGGGACAGCCAGGCTGCTGCGAATGCCTGGCAGAAGGGTAGAACTGTCAGAGACCCTGGTGTGCCGGGGCCACCCCAGCCTCTTCAGTTCCTTCCTTGGATCTGTGGGACCCAGTGGGCCCTCCTACAACTTGGCGGAACACAGCACCGTGAGGTGCGTGAGGTGCACAGGAGAGTCAGATGGTTGGTGTTTTCCCTCGTCCTGCCTCAGCTCCGGCCTGACCTGCCCAGGGTGAGCACCCCACTGACAGTGGAGTTTTCGTGCTTTTGTCTTGAGGTGTCTCCTTAGCCATGCTCTTTTTGTGTGTGTGTGGTTTTTGGCTGGGGCTGGGTTTGAACCCACCACCTCCAGCATATGGGGCCGGTGCCCTACTCCTTGGAGCCACAGGTGCCACCCGCCATGCTCTTTTTTTTTCAAATTAATATGAGGGTACAAATGTTTAGGTTACGTTGTTTTTAATTCTAAGGTAAAGTTCAAGTTGTTGAGCCCTTCACCCAAATGTGGTGCTAAACTAGACCTGCTCTTTTTATCTGCCCCTGGCAAGAGTGACGTCTTGTCCCCTTAACCAGTGTGGATGCTTTCTCCTAAAGGACAGTGATGACAGGACACCCCTGGGGCAGCTCTTCCTCAGGTTGAGGTGAGCTGCCCGTGTCAGCAGTGGGTTTTCCCCAGGATAAGGCCACATGACAGGACCACCCACGGGGCCTGGGCACCACCACCTCCTCCTCTCCTGAGATACACAGTCTTGTCTTCACATGGGATGGGCTCCAGGTCCTCATCACACCCCACAGGGTGGCTGGGGCCACAGAAGGGCTACAACGGCGTCTTTAATGCCATGTCCAGCCCATCTCAGCACCTACATCTGAGTCCTGCCACAGAATTCATTCGACAGATATTTAGCAACTTCCTCCTGTATGCCAGGCCTGCATTAGGGGCTGGGAATAAAATGATCACGAGAACAACACAACCCTATCAGGGCCCTCATGATTCCCTCGAGCTTTCCTGCCCCACTGGGTCCCAAAGAACCCCCAACTGCCAGGGGTCTGTTTCTCTGAGCTTCTGGAATTGAGGGGGCTGCAGGCCAGGGCAGAAGCACCAGGAAACTAACGTGCCCCTGTGGCAGCCTTCCACTGACAGGACTTGGCATGTGCACCCCAGCCCTCACCATCCCTCCCAGCCTCCCCATGGGCCTGAGCTCCTGTTGCCCGCTGTGGCAGCTGCCATAAAAACACCCTTCCTCGGCTTCTTGCCTTCCCTGTGTCATGTCCCCACCCCTCACCTGCAATTCCCAGAGGACTTAATCCCTATTGCAGTATCTGCTTGTGGGACCCAAGACAAAAGAGCCCTGGCCCTTACAGCACTTTGCTAAGACAGATAATGAGCAAGTAAAGATAAATAAATACAACACAGTAGACCTTCTGTAAGTTGACCCCCAAGGATCTGTAACAAACTTAGAGGTGGTCAACACAAGGAACTAGGCCTGTACTGACATGTGTGTGCGGTGCACGTCTGGTTTATACAAAGTAGATCGGTTTGCGGAGGTGGTTAGTGTACGGAGAGGGTCAGCTATAGAGACTGTACTGTTCATAGTTTTATTTTTATTTTTTGTTTTGTTTTTGTTGTTAGTTTATAATTTTCAATTGTGGTAAGGGCTCTAGAGTAGGAGTAGCTGGCGGGTTTGGTTCCAGGACCTTCTGTACATACCAAAATCTGAGCATACTCAAGTTCCCAATATAAAATAACCTATATCCTCCAGTACCCTTTAAATTATCTGTAGATCACTTCTAATTCCCAATATGGTGTAAATGCTGTGTAAATAGTTGTTACAGTCGTATTGTTCAGGCAATAATGACAAGAAAAAATGTATGTACATGTTCAGTGTAAGGAGGAAGATAACAGCAAATTATTTCTATATTCTTTTATACTTAATATTCAGGATTACAAGAATATAAGACTTGGCTAAAAATCAGGGGTGGGGGGGGAAACAGTAAAATCCAGGGGGATCTAGATCATAGAGTTATCAGATCTGGATTGGAAATAGCTATGATTAAATTTTCTTTCTTTTTTTTTTTTTGCAGTTTTTGGCCAGGGCTGGGTTTGAACCTACCACCTCTAGTATATGGGGCCGGTGCCTTACTCCTTTGAGCTACAGGTGCCGCCCAACTATGATTAAGTTTTCAGTGAATTAAAAGAGAAGATGAAAAAGTTTGGCAGTGAATGAGAATCTACAAAAGAGAATCAGAAAACTAAGCATATTGTCACCATGTGACCCAGCAATCACGCTCTTTGGTATTCACCCAAATGAACTGAACACCTGTATTCACACAAAACCTGCACACCAGTGTATACAGCAGCTTTATTCATAATTGCCAAAGCTTAGGAGCAACCAAGACGTCCTTCAGTAGCACATAGACAAATACACTGTGGTACCTCCAGACCATGGAGCATTACTCAGTGCTAAAAACACATGAGCTATCAACCCATGAAGACAGGGAGGAACTTTCAAGGCATATTACTAAGTGAAAGAAGCCAACCTGAAAAGGTGGTTCCAACTCTGACATTCTGGAAAAGGCAAAACTATAGAAATAGTACAAAGACCAGTGGTTGCCTGAAGTTAGAGGAGGGACAGATGAACAGGCAGAGCATAGAGGATTTTAGGGCAGCAAGACTGCTGTGTGATACTACAGTAGTGGAGACCTGTCGGTGGCACATGTCACTTCTTACACTTCTTGTCAGGGCCCAGGACTGGCCAGGTCTCGGGCCCGGCTTAACTAGGTTCTGGACACGGACCGCTAAGGTACCTTGCTCAGGTTCAGTTTCCCTTAGGTGCCTGAGGGCTATCTACTTTAGCTGGAGAGAGACAGAGTGTGTGTCTTAGAGAGAGTAAAGCAGTCTTCTTAGAAAGATAGACCTTAGTCTTTAGCAGAGCGTGGTAATCTTCAGCAGAGAGAGCCGTGCTGGCGTTCTGCAGGCAGGAAAGGAGACAGAGTCAAAGAGTCAGAGTTAGCGGGTCTGTGATAGAATGCACATGCTCCTTGACTGCCTTCTCCTCCAGCCTAATATAAGGTTGATCTCATGCCGCTCAACACCACAGGTGTAGGGACTGCCAATTCACCACTGCTCTCATCTCGCGAGCTCTCATGCTTGTTAGGAGAGCCAAATCCCTCTCTATGCCCTTTCCACCCAGGTGTTCCATTATTGAGCTATACAGGTATTTCTTATAACTCTCACTCCTAGCCATAGGCTATATGGGCTGCAACATGTCAGTATACATTTCTCCAAACCCCTAGAATGTATAACACCGAGAGTAAATTATAGACTTGGGTGACAATGACATGTAGATGTAGGCTCACTGTAATGACAAATGTACCCCTCTGAAGCAGGGTGCTAATAGTGGGAGGCTGTGCATGGGAGGGGGTAGGAGAAATAAAGGGGTGTGTGGAATTCTCTGTACCTTCCACTCTATATTTCTATGAACCTAAAGCTACTCTAAAAAATAAAGTACATTATTCTTTAAAAAAAAAGAAAAGGAAAATACTGGAAGAAAATAAACTAAAAGGAGGACTAAGAAAAAAATGGAAATTGTAGACCTGAAAAATTCAGTAACTGAAATTAAGAACTCAAAAGATGGCTGGGCACAGTAGCTCATGTCTATGATCCCAGCACTTTCCAAGACTGAGGCAGGAAGATCAGTTGAGGCCAGGAGTTTGAGACCAGCTTGGGCAATATAGCAAGACCCTATCTCTAAAAAAAATTGTGGTTTTTTTTTTTAATAAGAGGAAGGGCTTTATTCACCAGCTGGGAACTCACGGCATAGAAGAATTCCAAATGTCCGTGCTCCAAAAAAAAAATTTTTTTTTAAATAGCTGGATATCATGGGCCACATATGGCTGCAGTCCCAACTACTTAGAAGGCTGAGGCAGGTGGATCACTTGAGCCAGGAATTGGAGACTGCAATGAGCTATGATCATGCCCCCACACTCTAGCCTGGTGTAAGACTAAGACCATGTTTCTAAAACAAAAAACAAAATAAAAACACAACAAAAAACTCAAAAGATAAGTTTCATAACTGATTAGATACAGGTAAAGAGAGATGTAAAGAACTGAAAGACAGGTCAGGAGAAAATATCCAGGCTGAAGAATGGAGAGAGAAAAGACCATAAGAGACACATGGGGTAAGAGCTCTCACATACATACTGGAGTCCCAGAGAAGAAGCACAAGAAAGCACTGAGGAGCAGTAATAGTTTAAGAGATGATAACTAAGAATATTTCTAAGTAGGCTTGGCACCTGTAGCTCAAGTGGCTAGGGCGCCAGCCACATACACCAGAGCTAGAGGGTTCAAATCCAGCCCGGGCCTGCCAAACAACAATGACAACTACAACCAAAAAAACAGCCAGGTGTTGTGGGGGGCACCTATAGTCCCAGCTACTTGGGAGGCTGAGCCAAGAGAATCACTTAAGCCCAAGAGTTTGAGGTTGCTGTGAGCTGTGATGCCACAGCACTCTACCCAGGGCAACATAGTGAGACTCTGTCTCAAAATATATATATATATATATATATATATATATATATATATATATACATATATTTTTTTTTTAAGTAAATGGAAGACATTGACCCATAAATTTAGGAAGGACTATAAACTCTTAGCAGGAAAAATATGAAGCAATCACACATAGGCATAGCCCCACATTACTGGAAACCAAAGACAAGGAAAAAATCTTAGAAATAGGCAGGGAACAAAATATAAGGGCAATGACAGCCACTTGAGGGTTAGTTTTTAGTAAGGGCTGACATGTGTATGATTTCCATTTCAAAAAGATCACCTGTACCTGTTGGGAGAGACTGGGTAGTTTAGTGGCAGACCAGTTAGAGGCTGACCAGAGAGATGACAGTGGGTACAGCAGAAGTGACAGGAGAGGAGATGGGAGGGAAATAGACACATTCAAAATGGTCTGTGTTTTGGAAGGTAGAACTGTCAAGCTGGTCATAAGATAACATGTGGGATGGAGAAAGGAAGGAATCAAGGCTCATGGCCAGATTTCTGGTTTGAGTGATTTAGCACAGTAGAGGATCATGTCACTTACTGAAGTGGGGAAGACTGAGGAAGGAAGGGGCTGTGGATATGTTGTGTGCAGGAGGCAATCCACTTTCTCTGAGCCACGTTTTGCTCAGCTCACATTTGCACCCACTTCACAGCTTTATTAGGATGGTTGACTATTTTATTATAGACACCAACTCGAAATGTCACGACGGTGGTTCTGGGCAGGCGCTGGAGGCAGGATCTCACTGCTCTTATCCTGGGGCCCTTGTCCTTTGCCAGTTTGAGTTCAGAGCTGAAGCAATCAGGCCAGCCTGGCTGCCTGGTTTAGGGACCCCAGAGCTGGCTTAGCCTGTGCCAGAACTAAGTCCCCATTTATCACAAAAAGAGGGAAAATAGATGAGCCTTCAATAGTAACAGACGATTAAGCAAGACAAAAGGTCTTAAGTATGTTTTTCTCTTTTACTCAAAACTTTTAATTCTGCTTCTGCAACCTGAGAATTGCTAATCTGCCTGTTCTATCTGTATACACAGAAGGTCCACATTCCCCACTCCTCCCCGCAGAAAAGTTTTCCCCAAGACAGGCTGCACCAGAAACTGTTCCTTGTTTTTGCCAAGCAGGGCACTGACTGACCCAATCTGATTCAGACATTCTTGGAGGCCAGACTCTTCGGGAGCCCAACGTGATAGATATTTCACCCACTCCTGGCCCTCTTCCCTCTGGCCTTTGTTTCCCCTCCACTAAGCTGTTAAAGCCACTATTCTAACTGCACCAAAGCCCTGCAGCCCTTCCTCTGAACCTCTGCAGAGGCTGCTGGACGGCCACTACAGGTCACTCTCAGCATTCCTGGGTCTGCCCCTCTCCGTCCCACAGAGAACCCAGCTACAGGACAGAACATCCCATACAGAGTGTCTGCACCTTCGTGGTCCCGTCCACTGCTGTAACCTCCATGAACTGTGAGCTTCACCAGTGCAAAAGCTGTGACCCCAGTACCCCTGCACACCACAGGTGCTCAATTAATGTTCACAAACAACTCTGCTTTGGGGCCTGGCTGTCGCCTGTGAGAGGGTTGGGGTTCCTGGGGTGGAGACCAGCAGGATGGCAGGAGCGTGGGCTCCTATCTGGGGCCTGAGAAAGTGGGTTCTATCCCCGGCTGCTCAGCGCTCAGCAGGAAGGGCCCAGGCTCTGCAGCGGGTGTCCGTGGGAGCCCAGCTCGGCTCCCCCATATCCCAGGCTGCAGGCGAAGCACCTGGTCTCTTCCAGCCTCGATCCCCTTAACTGTGAAAAGGGTCGTGGCAGCTGCTGCGTTTTCTGAGGATAGAGTAATTTAAAAATCAAGCTCATGCCTGGCACATGGGCGTGGTCAGCCCACAGTGCGGCTTATGAGTAGCCTCACGCCCGCGGCACTCTCACGCACATCACCGTGTCTCCTTCAGCGCGAGCCATCGGGCTCTCAACCCTTAGAGCAGCAGTTCTCAACCTGTGGGTCGCGACCCCTTTTAAACAATGAAAATACGTTGCGCCTTAGGAAGGTTGAGAACCACTGCCTTAGAGGCCTCAGTGGCGCTCCGCCCTGGCCCTGCTTTCTCCGGTCCTTGTAGCTGTCCGGCAGGTGCCCAGAAGAGGCGCAGCTCCACGTGCCAGGGCACTGGCGGTGTAAGGATCACCGCCCTGCCCCTGGCGCTTACGTTCTAGTCGGGAAAGCGCACACAGGAGCCGCCAGCTCTGTCCCAGCAGAGGTTGAGTGCCGCTGGAAATGAACCCAATGGAGGTGGTAGGGGGTGGCCGGCGGGGGGGGTTTGGCCAGGTGGCCTCTCTGAAAAGGTGAGCCTGGAACTGGGACTCAGTGGTGCAAAGAGCCAGCGCGGAGCGGTCGGGGAGCCCGAACCGCGGGACCAGGGCTTGGCGCTGGAAGAAGCGCAGGGGAGAGGAAAGAGAGCAGGAAGGCGGAGCCGGGCTGGGTGGGCCAGGGGTGAGGAGAGAGAGCAGGGAGGCGGGGCGGGGCCAGGGGTGAGAAGAGAGAGCAGGGAGGCGGGGCAGGGCCAGGGGTGAGAAGAGAGAGCAAGGAGGCGGGGCGAAGCGAGGTGGGAGGGGAGAGAGCAGGGAGGTGGGGTGGGGCGGGGCCAGGTGGGAGGGGAGAGAGAGCGAGAGAGAGAGAGCAGGGAGAAGGGGCGGGGCCAGGTGGGAGGAGCGAAAACAGGGAGGCGGAGCCGGGCCGGACGGGCCAGGTGGGAGGGGCCTTCCAGACTCTGCTCTGGGCCTTTGAGCATCTCGCCCAGGACATCTGTGAATCACTGGGCTATGGCCGGGGAGAGCTCGCTGAGTCATGACGGCCGCCAGGCCCCTGTCTTCTCACGAAGGACCCGGTTCATTGATTCTCCTTCCTCGGACAGGTCCCCTTCACCCAGCAGAGTCCAAAGGAATCAAAAGTTGTTTTTTGTTTTTTTTAATTCGTTTTTTATGGTTAATTCTGAGCCATTCATTTATTTATTCTATTGTGAGCTGAATGCTTTTCTGGGCTCTGAGGACAAGGCTGCCTCAGCTCCCCTGTCTGTCTATCCCAAGGGCAGGAGGGACCTGACCGCCGGAAGTCTCACCTACCTAGGAGCCGCCTCTCTAACAGCTCCCATGACACTGAGGAAGTCTGTCAATCTTTGTCCAATATCACGTGTATAATAGAGAACTTTAACAAGAGAGAGATTCTTTTTTTTCCCCCAATGTAAGATCTAAAAGTTTCTTGGATGTCCTGTCCTTGTAGCTCCATTCCCCACCCAAATCACCCAACCTGGCCAAAACCAAACCTGTGAGAGATTAAGAGCTCACCAACCCACCTTTTCTTCTTGAGCTGTGGTGAGAACAAGTCATCCCTCTTCGCAGAAGCCTGGTTCCAGGACCCCTGCAGATATAAAAATCCACAGACCCTTAAGTCTCTCAATAAACCAATGCAGTATTTACTCACATATAGCATATACACACCCTCCTGTGTGTGTGTATATATATATATATATATTTTAATGTCTCAGGCTGTTTGTTGTTTTTTTTGTGTGTGTGGTTTTAGCTGGGGCTGGGTTTGAACCTGCCACCTCCGGCATATGGGGCCGGTGCCCTACTCCTTTGAGCCACAGGCGCTGCCCCCTCATGTATATTTTAAATTATCTCTAGTTTACTTCTAATACCTAATATGATATAAATGCTGTATATATTCTTATTGTATTATTTATTTATTTATTTATTTTTTGAGACAGAGTCTCACTATGTCTCCCTCAGTAGAGTACTGTGGCATCACAGCTCACAGCAACCTCAAACTCATGGGCTTAAGCGATCCTCTTGCCTCAGCTTCCCAAGTAGCTGGGACTTCAGGTGCCTGCCACAGCACATGGCTGTTTTGTTGTCGTTGTTATTGTCATTGTTGTTTAGTAGGCCCGGGCCGATTTGAGCCCTCCAGCCCTGGTGTATGTGGCCAGCGTCCTAACCACTGAGCTGCCATCACACGCCTCCCAGAGCTCTCAATGGACAAAGGGACATGTTAAGCAATACCAGGAAGAAACAGCCAGAGAGATCCAGCTGTGGGACATTCCATAATACATAAGTCTCTCCGTAAGTCAACGTCAAATAGAAGAAAAGAAAAGAAGGCAAAAGAGTATAGAGGACGCCAAGAGCCACAGGACCTCTGAGCAAGATGATTTGCAGCTGGGGGGTGGGACCTCAGGCAATTTGTCCGCAGGTGCTCCTTGTGGAGAGAGAACCCGAGCCCATGGCAATCCTTGGGCATGTAGTCATTATCTAATACTCCCCTCACCTATCTCATGCTATCTCAATAAAAGGCTACTATGGAGGTTGCTCGGGGCTACCCTGCAACTAAGGTTAGCCCGCCTCCCATAAGCTTGTACTTCTAATTCGTGTCATGCCTGGTTCCTTCCTGGGGCGACCGAGACCAGACCATAGGGGCTGTGACAAAAGAGAGAAAAAGGAAGGGGGTTGCTCTAGAGGCAAAAGGACCAAAGAGTCAAATGCAATGAATATGTGCCCTTTGTCAGAGTCTGATTCCAAAGAAGCAGCCATGAAAAACTTCTTAGGATCACTGGGGGTATTTACATATGGCCGAGATAGCAAAAGATCTTAACCAACTATTACTGACTTTCTTAGGTGTGATCACAACAGCCCGTGCAAGAGAATGTCCATTTGTTTTAGAAAGTATATACTGAAGCCTCTGGGAATGAACAGTCAAGATGTCTGCAAGTTGCTGGTTGGAGTCTTAACAAGAAGGTAGAGACCGAGGTGGCGCGTAGATACCACTGTGAAGAGCCGTCGGACCTCGGACCTAGGTGGAGGGCCCAGGGGTGTTCACTATGCTTTCAACCTTTCTCTAAGTCTTTAATTTTTCACAAAAGAAATTAAGAGGGGAACTTTTTAAAATAAATCAGATCTTCTCACAAAAGGTGGGGATTCATTTTTTAAAACCCCACTGTTTGCTTTTTTGGGTTTTGCTAAAATAATGATATCTAGATTTCTGAGAAATTAGAAACGGAAGGAACAGCTACATTTGCAACATGGGAAATTAAGCACATCTGAGTCATGTATGTAAATTGCAGTAATGAAAATGAGGGCTTTCTCTGCATTTCTAAGAAACGTCCTCTTTTAGCTACTCTTGCTTTTGTCTCACCTCTACAACTGTCTCAGTAGAAGGTTCAATAGCCACTCAAGGGAGCTCAAAGGGACAGAGACAGCAAGAGTGGGCCTGCATCCTTAGGGTCAAAATACCCCCCACGTGCTTGTGCTCAGGCAGAGTGGGACAGTCTCCCTGGGAAATACTGAGCAATCTGACGATCAATGTTCCTTTGAGCAAGCAGTTCCACTTAAGGAACTCATCCCTTCGGTGAGAAGAGAAGGTGAGGCCCGTCTGGCGTGCCGGTGAAGCATTCAGAGCAGTGCCACACACAGTAAGTGCTTCAGAAACTCTCCCCTCCTTATTGTTCCTAGTGAGCATTTGACGAGCTCATTAAAAATATAAGAACTGATAGGCAGGACTTATGAAATGAAAAATTAGCACGCTAAACAGTGTATAAGCCAGCAATTGTTTAAAAAAAGGTGTGGGGAGGAATGAAGAAGGGTGAGGGGAAATGTGCCATCTGGTGACACTGGTGTAGGTACTGGACTTTGCTGGGGTCTGTGCAAACAGGAGCCTCTAACTAGGTGCTGACTTCAGGAGGGAAACAGTGGTCTGGGGTATATCTAGACGGGAGAAGTGGTTACTTTTCAGTATCGCCCTTTTACACTATTTGAATTTTTTCTTTACCATGTGTGCATTGTAACCTTTAATGTAGTTAGACTGAAGAGTTAAAATATATAATTAAAGAGTTAAAATGCACACATGCTTAAGAACAACGAACCAGCTCCAGAACCCTGAAGTATAGACGGTATCTATAGTCTGGGTTCCAAAGTTCTTCCATCACCTTGACCGGGGAGCTTAAAATTAGAATCACATGGCCCCCTGGGAGACAGCTCAGAAACAGGTGGGCCAGAATGAGGTTTAGAAAGTTCAGAACAAGGTTCAGAAACCTCCAGCACCTTTTCTGAGGTGGCCCAATGTGGAAGAGGTAGGTGTCTGTTTTCACGGGTTGTGAAATGATCCCACACAAAGTTCAGGAACAGGCAAAGCCTCTTCAGCATAGAATAGAACACTGGCCCTCTGGGTGGGGGTGTGCACACTGCCTGGGTGTGGGTGAGGGGCCCCCCTGTGCTGCTGGCTCTCTGAGTCTCCATCTGGACTCTGGTTGCCTGGCTGTGCACACATGTAAACATTTACTGAACTGCCCATTTAAAACGTGTGCATTTCATTGCATGGGAATTACACTTCTAATGGAAGAAAATAAAATCCATTATCTGTAAACTGTATTTGAGAAAAGGCATTAACAAGCTGTGAACTGACGTAGGGAATCCTACCATCCAATTTCCAACCACCCCAGAAATCAGGCTCAATTTTATTTTTCATTTCATGAGTAACATATGCTGGGTTTAAAACTCCACAGTAGTTGGGGTGTGGGGCTCGCGCCTGTAACCCTAGCACTCTGGCAGGCTGAAGCTGAATGGATTGCTTGCTAGGAGTTCCAGACTGAGCAAGAGCAAGACCCCATCTCTAAAACAAGGGAGCTCAAAGGGACGGAAACAGCAAGAGTGGGCCTGCATCCTTAGGGTGGGCATTATGGCGGGCACCTGTAGTCCCAGCTACTTGGGAGGCTGAGGCGAGAGGATCACTTCAGCTCCAGAGTTTGAAGTTGCTGTGAGCTATGACACCACGGCACTCTACCCCAAGGCAACTGAGACTCTCTCTCAAAAAAATAAATAAATAAAACTCCACAGTATTGCATGTTGATCAAGATGATGTATGTGGCTTCAGAGAGCAACAACCAGCCCAATGGGTCCATTTCTAGAAGGCACAGTCTGCTCAACAGACAGAGCTGAGCTTTCTAACCCTCAGGGCTGACCCCCCAGGGAGCCAGGTGCTCTGTGAGATCTCAGGGCCCTTGCCCTGGAGGTGTGCGACCAGAGGGCACAGTGAGACCCCACCGTGACTGTGGGCTTTCCTGTTCGATAGGCAGAAAGTTACTGGCAATGGGACTATTTGTCATTTTTCCCTTAGAAAACTGCCCTGCCAGAGCCCACCTGTGGTTTTGTTACTTTTCATTGACGCAAAGGGAGAAGTGGTTACTTCTCACTATCTCCATTTTACACTGTTTGAATTTTTTCTTTACCACGTGTGCATTTTAACCTTTAAGATAATTAGACTAAAGAGTTAAAATATATAATTTACATCACGTCAGCTAAATTTTAAGTAATGAAAATCTCCAAGTAAAACTTAAAATATTACAAACAGGATTGAAGTCCTCTTTGACCCACACCCCAGACTGATCCTTTTGCCTTCAGGAAGCCGTGTCATATTGTATCACACTTCTCATGCATGGCATCCGTGTGTGTGTGCGCGCGTGTGTGTGAGTTTTTGGTTTTGTTTCACTAAAAGGCATCGCGCTGGTGATATGTATAAGTACCATGTTATAACTACTTTTTTCCACTTGATGATCTATCCCGACAAACTTCCAGAGTGCATTCTAACTGTGCCTATGATTTACACATGCTGTTTACTCAGACGTCACTGCTGGACGGGCACCTCCCTTGTCTGCACACGAGGCTTCCGTGGCAACTGCTAGTGGCCGGCATTTTGCATTGTAATGGGTGCTGGAACGTTGCCCTCCCTCCAACAGGCTCAGGTCTGTGATTCCCTGAATCACCTGCACTTGATGTTATCAAACTTTAAAGTTTAGCCGAGCTGATAGATGACGTGATAGACCAGTTTTCATTGTTAAACTGTATTTTTCTGATAACTGATGGGATGGAGCATTCTCTGCTTGCCAACCGTCTGTATTTCCTCTCTTATTCCTGTCCTACCACCACTGTCTGGCTCTCACCGCTTCCTGAAGTGCCTTCCCTTTCTTCCCCACCTGAGTCCTTCTCATCTTTCATAGGTTTCTTCCTGAACACCCGTAGCCTTCTTTGGGTTTTAAATTTCTCTCATTCCAGCTCTGCCTGTTTCTGGACCTCCTGTGACCCAGGAGGTCTCAGAGGAGCCGGGAAGACACAGAAATGAAGTCACAATCCACTGTAATAAGGCCGACAGCGACATCATTTATTAAGAACTTACTATGTGCCAAGAACCTGCTGGGAGTATGTAACTGTTAGATTGTTTTATCCTCACAACAACCTCTAAGACAGGCGGTGTCAGTTCATCCATTTTCCAGAAGAGAAAATGGAGGCCCAGAGAAGTTAGGTAAATCGCCACTAAAGCCTCTGCAGAGCCCAGATTCAAACCCAGCCTGCCTGGTTCTGGTGCTCAGCCTTGCCAGGGCTTTGACAGGTGTAAGACAAGGCCAAGGAAGCACAGAGCATGAGCAGCTCTGATGGGGCAATCAGAGAGATCCTCCCTGGAGGAGCTGATACCTCAGCAAAGCCTTGAGGAAGGAACAGGAGGAGCTGACCATGCAATGAAACAGGACAAGGTGTCCAGGAAGAGGAAAGGAACTGAGTGGGGCTGGGAGGCGGGAGAGTTCACTCAAAGCAGCCTGGCCTGGGCTGTGTGCTGTGGGGCAGGAGAGCAGGCCCAGGGATGGGCAAGGGTCAGACCCACAAGGGCCTGAGCTTCCCAGAGTTCACGCCTCATGTCAAGCCCAAGCCAGGACCCTCTTGTTCTGTGCACCAGTGAGCCCAGGCCTCAGCGACCCCCAGGGCTCCCTAGACCCAAGCCACAAGCATGAGTTGGGAGGGGTGCAGCTGATTTACATCCTACAGGTTGAGGGGAAAACCCAGGAAGTGCAGCCCAGGCACTAATCAAATCAAAGGCTAATAATACACGTCCTGAGTAATGAAGCGCCTGGGCAGGAGCAGGAGAGGTGGCTGGAGCCCGGCAGGCCAGAAGGAGCGGTGTGAGTAGTGGGGCAAGTGGATTGGGGTGGGCCCCATGGGGTCCAGGGCCTCCCCAGCTCCTGTGAGGGGAGAGCCTGAGTCTGGGCGCCTGAGCTGGGGGTGAGACTTGCCTTCCAGGAGAGGTGCCCTGAGGCTGGAGGGTCACTGCACAGGCGGGAATTGCCTTCGTGACCATGCCACCCCGGCTTCCATTTTCCCTGCCACTCTCACTGGGTCATTTTAAGGCTGATACCAAACATCCCACTGTTTGATTTGTAAATACCTCAGGATCTAGCCCTAAAATAGAACTCTTTAAAAAAAAAAAAACCTGAAACACCGTACCATTACCACTTCTGAAACTAATTCCTGAATATCATAATATCACCACTATTCAAACTCTCCTGTTTTGCCAATGTCTTTTTCAGTTGATTTGTCCATTTTCTTTTTTTTTTTTTTTTGAGACAGAGCCTCAAGCTGTCACCCTGGATAGAGTGCTGTAGCATCACAGCTCACAGCAATCTCCCATTCCTGGGCTCAAGCGAGTCTCTTGCCTCCACCTCCCAAGTAGCTGGGACTACATGCGCCCGCCACAACGCCCAGTCATTTTTTGGTTGCAGCCGTCATTGTTGTTTGGCGGGCCCAGGCGGATTCAAACCCGCCAGCTCAGGTGCACGTGGCTGGCACCTTAGCCCATTGAGCCTCAGGCACCAAGCCCAGTTGATTTGTTCAAATCAGGACCCCAGCATGGCCTTCAGGACACTTCCATACACTTTGGTCTGTTAACCGCTCCCACCCTGCCTCTAGTTTTTTTCCTTGCTATTTATTTGTTGAAGAAACTGGGCCTGGGGGATTCTGGCTAGGGCAGGCTTCACAGGCTTTATGAAAGGCTTCCCCGTCCTTCAGGCTGTAGACAGAACCCAGGAAGGGGCAGCCTAGATCCAGGGCCCCCTGCTGCTCTGTCCCCAACCCCAGACCAAGGTGTGACCACATCCCCAAACTTATACCCAGCTAAGGCCCCCAATACAAGGAGTTTCTGAGAGAGTTAGACAGGGCAGTGAGAGACGCCTCCTTGACACAGGATGAAATTGCCCAGAGCCCTGGGACCACGAATCAGGAACCGGCTCTGGCCAGGCAGTTGGGAGTTCCAGCTCCCACTGTTCACAGACTCACCCTGTGGCCTTGGACAAACTCTCCTCAGCAGCAAAGTGAAGACTGTCTGTTCCACAAAGTGTCCCTCAGAAACACAAAAGTGCTGTGAGCCTGCCAGACCCCCTCTTAAAGAGTCCTAAGCAAAGGCTCTGTGAAGGCTGCAATTAAAGAAAAGCGCCTGACTTCCTTTTCCCCAGCACTTTCAGACTAATCTGACCACAGAGGCCTTTCTTGGCACAGCACCTGCTAAGCAGCCAAGTAAGTGAGGAAGGGGGAGCTCTCTGCCGCAGGGAGTTGGTAAGCGACAGGACCCTTTCTCCCTTCCCTGTCCCTCAGTGGAGCTTCTTTCTCAAGCTTCTATTCTGCCAGCTGGTGTCAGTCTTGGGGTTTTCCTGTGCCTGTCTTTGGGCTGGAGGGTGGTTCTGAGGTTTTAAGTAGGTCCAGATGGTGGGAGAAGAGGAGGCAGGGACTGTGCTCCTGGTCAGTTAGGTGTCTGCCATCTGCTCAGTTGTGGGCCTCTCCCCGTTAGGTCCAGGGGCATTGGTGGCTTCCTGGTGGCAAATGGGCTCTTAGAATCTCTCGAAGATTGCCCTTGGCCTAGAACACGCTGCCACAGTCCACTCAGCCACGGCCAGTGTGCCAGGGAGGGTGGATGGTGACCCCTCCCTTTTCCGTTCCCCACCCAATTGTGTCTGTCTTTTGTTTTTAAACTTGCCTTTGAAGAGGTAGTAGTACAGCCACATGGTTTGAAACCCAGAAAGCGTAGGAAGATATATAATGGGAAATCTTCCCTCTGCCTGTCCTCCGGTGCCCAGGGACCTGCCTCCCTAGAATAAGCAGCTTGATGGTGATATAATTTGCATGCCGTGAGTTCACCTGTCTAAAGTGTAAGATCCCACATTTTTAGTGTGTGTACATAGTCGTTCAGTCTTCACCATAATCTAATTTTGGAACATTTTGATTATCCCTAAAGGAAACCTCATCGGTCTCCACTCTTCCCCAGTCCTAGCCCTGGGCTCCCATAATTTACTCACTGTTTCAACAGATCGGGCTATTTGGGACATTTTGCATGAACGGAATCATACTGTATAATGATGTATTGCCACTCGCTTCTACAACTTAGCTTAATCAGACATTTGCTTTGCTTCTACTTTTTGGTTATTATTACTAATGGTTCTGTGAACATTTGCATGCAAGTTTTGGGAGGATATGGTTTCATTTCTCTTGGGTAGATAGATACCTAGGAATGGAATAGCTGGGTCGTGAGGTATTTCCGTGTTTAATATTTCAAGTAACTGCCAAACTGTTTTTCAAAGTGACTGCACCAGTTTACATGCCATTTAGTGCACGAGGGTTCGATTTCTCCAACACTCGCCATCATCCGTCCTCCTCACTGAAGCTGTTCAGTGGAATCGAGTGGTGTCTGAGCAGTTTGGACTTGCAGTTTCCTAATGACCAATGAGGCTGAGCATCTTCTTGTGTGCTTTTTGGCCATGCACATGCCTTTTTGACATTTAGGTCTATGATCCATTCTGAGTTAATTAGATCAGGCTTTATTTTTGGACTCTGATTTCTATCCTATTGATCTATGTCTGTCTCTATGACAGTACCAGACATCTTACTTGCTGTTGCTTGGCAGTAAGTTTTGAAGTATGGAAGTGTGACTCCTCCAACTACATTCTTCTTTTTCAAGATTATTTTGGCTTTCCTGGGTTTCCTGCATTTCCGTATGAATTTTAGGATCATCTTATAAAATTCTGCAGGAAAGCCAGCTGGGAGTTTGATTGAAATTGCACTGAATCTGTAGAACAGTTCAGGGAAGACTGCCAACTCACGGTTAAGTCTTTTTTTTTTTTTTTTTTTTTTTTTGAGACAGAGCCTCAAGCTGTCACCCTGGACAGAGTGCCGTGGCATCACAGCTCACAGCAACCTCCAATTCCTGGGCTAAAGCGAGTCTCCCGCCTCCGCCTCCCAAGTATCTGGGACCACAGGCGCCCGCCACAACGCCCGGCCATTTTTTGGTTGCAGCTGTCATTGTTGTTTGGTGGGCCCGGGCTGGATTCGAACCCACCAGCTCAGGTGTACATGGCTGGCGCCTTAGCCCGTTGAGCCACAGGCGTCGAGCCACGGTTAAGTCTTAATTCATGCACATGGGGTGTCTTTCTAGTTATTCAAATCTTTTTTAATTTCTTTCAACAATGTTTTGTAGTTCTTAATGTGTAAGTCTTGCATTTCTTTCATTAAATTTCTACATAAGTATTTTATTTAAAACAGTTTTTTAGTTTTTATGTTTCTTACAGAAGTTCTTTATGCATATGCCAACACTTGCAAGTAAAGATTAGAACTTTTCCCCATTTCAAGGGGATAAAAAAGAACCTATGAGATATAAACCATACTGTTACACGTCTTGTTTTATTTTTATTTTTGTTTTTGCATTTAACATATCTTAGAATTCTTTCCATAGTAATGTACAAAGAGCTTCCTCCTCATTGCTATTTTTTTGTTTTTTGTAGAGGCAGTTTCACCTTATAGCCCACAGTAGAGTGCTGTGACGTCACACAGCTCACAGTAACCTCCAGCTCTTGGGCTTAGGCAATTCTCTTGCCTCAGCCTCCCGAGTAGCTGGGACTACAGGCGCCCACCACGGTGCCCAGCTAGTTTTTTGTTGTTGTTGCAGTTTGGCCGGGGCCGGGTTTGAACCCGTCACCCTCGGTACACGGGGCCGGCGCCCTGCCCACTGAGCCACAGGCGTGGCCTCTCATTGCTTTTTTAGAGCTGCACACTAGTCCTGTGTGTAAGTCTACTGTCGTTTACTGAGTCCCCTACTGATGGACATTTGGGTTACTCTTTTGCTGCTATTAAAAACATTGTTGCAATTAATTTATCATTTCACACTGCAGGATAAATGGTGGAGTTTCACCACTGGGTCAGTGGGTAAGCACATCAGTAGTTTTGACAGATGTCGCCAAGTTGCCCTCCATTGTGGGCATCCTAATCGTTCTCCTTCCATAAAGAATAAGAGTGTCACTTTCCTCATGGCTTTGCCAATAGAAAATAGTAAACTTTCAGATTTTTAAAGATCCTTGAGGGGAAAGCGTGTATCTGTGTTGGATTTGGCTCTCTCTGTGGGTGAGACGAAGGGTCTTCACATAGTTTCTCCTCATCTGTGAACTGCGGATTCATGACCTTTGCTGGTTTTTCTGTTCTGTAGCTGGTCTTTCTTTTTCTTTTCACCCTTTAAATATGAGTTATAAATGTTTTGTTCTCATTTTGCATATGTCTTTGGACTTTCCTTAAGGTGTTTGTTGCCGTGAAGTGTTGTGTTTGCCTGTTGGTTTGGTTTGTGCATACTATTTCAACAGTCTTTTAGGGTCATAGTTGGAGTCACAGTTAGAAAGGTCTTTTATACTCCAAATCTATGAAGAAATTATCCGATGGTTTCTTCTCTATAAGTTTTTATATTTTTGTTCTTTTCACATTTAAATTTTTGGGTTTTTTTTTTTTTTTTTAGACAGAGTATTACTCTTTTGCCCTCTGTAGAGTGCTACGGAGGCACAGCTCACAGAAACCTCAAACTCTGGGGCTTAAGTGATCCTCCTGCCTCAGCCTCCTGAGTAGCTGGGACTACAGGCGCCCACCACAATGTCCAGCTTTTTTTTTTATAGAGGCAGGGTCTGACTCTTGCTCAGGCTGGTCTCAAACTTGTGAGCTCAAGCGATCCACCCACCTCAGCCTCCCAGAGTGCTAGGATTACAGGCTGGTTTATTTTTCTGATCTGAAGGTAATTATTTCCATCCTTGTTTGTGGCCAAGAATCATTTCTCTCAAGTTTTGAAAGCAGAAGCTTGATATCTGCTTCTCCCTTCTCCCATTAGAATATTTTCTCTGTCCTCCTGGGAGGAAATGCAGGCAGAGAGGGGGCTCCTAATAACACGTTAATATCATCCCTCCCCAGATGTCTGTTAACACAGCGTGAGAATGTGGCTTGCTTTTCAGTCCACAAGTCCTTACTGAACAACTATGTACAAGGAATCTAGTCATTTATGAGTATTTATTGAGCACCTATTATGTGCCTGATATAATAAAAGTCACTGGATTGCTCTTTGGGGTTTTGTTTTATTTTGGGTTTTTTTTTTTTTTCAGTTTTTGGCCGAGGCTGGCTTTGAACCTGCCACCTCCAGCATATGGGGCTGGCACCCTACTCCTTTGAGCCACAGGCAACGCCCAAAATGTAAAGTGTTTTGTTTTGTTTTGTTTTTGGTTAGGGCCAGGTTTGAATCCACCACGTCCAGTATATAGGGTCGGCGCCCGACCCATTTGAGCCACAGGTGCCACCCATCTCTTTGGGGGTTTGGATTCAGAGATGAAGTAGAGAGCAGAAGGAGGCAGAATGACTGCTGCCCACAATGTCCATTACCCACAAGAAACAGCCTGCCACCCGGTGGCTAACACCAGTGATCCCAGCACTCTGAGAGGCCTTGCCAGAAGGATTGCCCAAGCTCAAGCCCAGCCTGAGCAAAAGTGCAACCCCATCTCTACTAAAAATAGAAAGACCATCCAGGCATTGTGGCAGGTGCCTGTGGTCCCAGCTACTCGGAGCTTGAGACAAGACGATCACCTGAGTCTAGGGGTTTGAGGGTGCTGTGAGCTATGACCCCACCGCACTCTACTTAGGGTGACAGAGTGGACTCTGTCTCAAAAAAAAAAAAGAAAGAAAAGAAGACAAGAAACAGTGCCTGGTAGCAGGTGCCACAAATTTAGGTTCTGGGAGTAGTTTCAGACCTGGAACATTCGTTTGATGTGACTGGTATTATTGATAATTATCTTGATATTATGACTGTTTAACTTCATTTAACATGAAGTGATTGGTGCGTGAAGATTCCAATTTCTTCATGTTTCTAACACTTGTTATTTTCCAGTTTTTTGATGACAGCTATCTTAGTGGGTGTGAAACGATCTCTTCATTGTGGTTTAAATTTGCATTCCCCTAATGACTGATGATGTTGAGCATCTTTTCACATTCTTGTTGGCTATTAAGAGAAATGTTGATCCAAGTCTGTTGTCCAGTTTTTACTTGCGTTTTTGTTGTTGTTATTGTTGAGTTTTAGGAGCTGTCTACATATTCTAGATATCAATCCCTCCTCAGGTACGTGATTTGCAAAATTTTGCTCCCGTTCTCTTAATTGTCATTTCACTCTCTTGATAGTATGTTTTGACACAGAAAAATTTTAATTTTGCTGAAATTCAATTTATCTGTTTTTTGCTTTTGTTGCCTATGCTTTAGTGCCGTAGCCAAAGTGTCACTGCCAAATTTAGTATGTGAATATTTTCTGCTATGTTGTTTTCTGCAAGTTTTATAGTTTTAGCCCTTAGTCTTTAATCCAATCTGGGTTAATTTTTGTATTTGGTGTTAGGTAAGAGTTCACTTTCATTCCTTGATATGTGAATATCCAATTTTCCCAGTGCCATTTGTTTAAAAGACTTCTTTCCCCCATTGTATGGAATTTTTAAGAGTTTTCTTCATATAAGATTCTATTTTGTGAACGGAGATTATCTCATGTCCTCCTTTCCAATTTTTATACCTTTATTTCTTTTTCTTTTTATTGCCTAAGTGCTCTAGTTAGCACTTCCAGTGCTGTGTTGAATACAAGTAATGAACGTTGCATCCTGTCTTGGTCCTGTTCTCAGGGAAAGCTTTCAGTGTTTTACCATTTAGTATGTTGTTAACTCTGGTACTTTCAGATATGGACTTTATCATGTTGAGGAAGTTACTTTCTTTTCCTAGTTTTTTGAGTGTTTTTATTATGAAAAAATACTGGATCGTTTCATATGCTTTCTGTGCATCAATTGAGATTAGCATGCAGTTTTTTTTTTTTTTTTTAATGAAACAAGGTCTCACTATGACTTTCAGGCTGTTCTCAAACTCCAGGGCTCAAGCAATTCTCCCACCTCAGCCTCCCAGGAGCTGGGACGACAGCTGTGCACCATCATTTATTCCTTTAATGTGGTGCATTATAATGATTGACTTGTACATATTAAGCCATCATCACACTCCAGGAATAAATCCCACTTGGTTATAGTAAATAATCTTTTTAATATAATCTTGGATTCAATTTGCTAATATTTTGTTGAGGATTTTTGCATCTATATTGATAAGGCATAATGCTCTGTAATATTCTTGTCTGGTGATATCTTTATTGGGCTTTGGTATCAGTGCAATCAACGCTGACCTCATATAATGAGTTAGGAAGTGTTCCCTTTTTGATATTTTGCAAAAGTTCAAGAAAGATTAGTAGTAATTCTCCTTCAAATGTTTCGGTAGAGGCTCAGCGCCTGTGGCTCAAGCGGCTAAGGTGCCAGTCATGTACACCTGAGCTGGCGGGTTCGAATCCAGCCCGGGCCCACCAAACAACAATGACGGCTGCAACCAAAAAATGGCCGTGCGTTGTGGCAGGCGCCTGTGGTCCCAACTACTTGTGAGGCAGAGGCAGGAGACTCGCTTGAGCCCAGGAACTGGAAGTTGCTATGAGCTGGGATGCCGCGGCACTCTATCCAGGGTGACAGCTTGAGGCTCTGTCTCAAAAAAAAAAAAAAAATGTTTCGGTAGAATTCACCTATGAAGGCACCTAGTCCTGGGCTTTTTGTTGGGAGGTTTCTGATTACTTATTCAAACTCCTTTCTAGTTATAGGTCTATTCAATTTTCTATTTCTATGTGTCAATTTTGGTAGTTTGTGTGTTTGTAGGAATATGTCTAGGATATCCAATCTGTTGGCATGCAATTGTTCATAGTATTCTCCTTAATCCTTTTTATTCCTGTAAAATAAGTAACAATGCCCTCAATTTCGTTTCTGATATTAATAATTTGAGTCTTCTCTTTTGTTTTTAGTCGATCTAGCAAAAATTTTGTCAATTTTGTTGATCTTCTCAAAGAGCCAACTTTTGGTTTTATTGATTTTCTCTGTTATTTTTCTATTCTCTGTTTTATCTCTGCTCTGATCTTTATTGTTTCTTTTCTTTTTCTGTCTCTCTTTTTTTTGAAGCCGTCATTGTTGTTTGGCAGGCTGGTTTTGAACCTGCCAGCTCAGGTGTATGTGGCTGGTGCCTTAGCCCGTTGAGCCACAAGTGCTGAGCCAATTTCTTTTCTTTTTCTAATTTTGGGTTTAGTTTGCTTTTATTTTTCTATTTCCTCAGGGTGTGTAATTAGGTTATAATTTGACAATCTCTTCCTTTTTGGCATATGCATTTCCATAAATTTCCCTTTTTGAGTGGCCTTTGTTGTACTTCATGACTTTTAACATGTTGTGTTTTCGCCCCCGCCACCGGGTCTCCACGCCGGCCAGCCTCGTGGCTTTGGCTCGGAGACTGACGCCCCAGGCAAACACTGTTCCCTGCATTTATCGGCGCTTCTTCCCGGTTCCCTGTGTCGGACCAGCTGCGTACCTGCTGCCATCATGAACATCCGCAGTGCTGGGCCTGCGACCTGATGAACATGCAGCACTGCAACCTCCTCTGCCTCCCCGAGAACTGCCAGATGAAATACTATTTCTACCACGGCCTTTCCTGGCCGCAGCTTTCCTACATCGCCGAGGACGAGGATGGCAAGATTGTGGGCTATGTCCTGGCCAAAATGGAGGAGGACCCCGACGACGTGCCCCAGGGACACAGCACCTCGGTGGTGAAGCGTTCGCACCGGCGCCTCGGCCTGGCCCAGAAGCTCATGGACCAGGCCTCCCGGGCCATGATCGAGAACTTCGGCGCCAAGTACGTGTCGCTGCACGTCAGGAAGAGTAACCGGGCAGCCCTGCACCTCTATTC
>CAUYRH010015113.1:0-39238 GCA_963574655.1 Perodicticus potto | reverse complement strand
CCAAACTGCATCAAAATTAGCTGGGCACTGTGGCGGGCGCCTGTAGTCCCAGCTACTCGGGAGGCTGAGGCAAGAGAATCGCCTAAGCCCAAGAGCTGGAGGTTGCTGTGAGCTGTGACTCCACAGCACTCTACCGAGGGCAATAGAGTGAGACTCTGTCTCTACAAAAAAAAAAAGAACATTCCTGGCAGCATTATTCAGAAAAGCCAAACACTTGGAAAAAACTCAAATGCCCATCAATTGCGAGAAGCATGGATAATCCAATTGTGGCATAGTCTTATCACAGAATACTACTACCCAGCAACTAAAATGTGAACTGTGAAAAAAACATTTTTAAATAAACAAAAGAATAAAATGAATGAATTACTGACATAAGCAACATCATGGATGAATATCACAGATTCAATGATGAGTGAGAGAAGCCAGATATAAACAAGAACACAGCATAAGATTCCATCATTTGTATGAGGTCCCAGGACAGGCAAAACCAAACTACGATGACTCAAGACAAAAGAGTGGTTACCTGTGGGTGAAGGTACAGGTGGCGCTGACTGGGAGGGACATGACATGAGGGAACCTCCTGGGGTGCAGGGCTGAATGTTCTATGGCTTGGTCTGCGTAGAGGTTATATGGACATATTATACATACATAAAAACTCATCAAGTTGTAACTTTGAGATCAGTGCATTTGTATACTATTTTCATCATCCCCTGCACCCACTAAGTTCCCATCTTACTTCTTTAGGTTCCTCATTGTTTTAGTATGGCCTCTGCCCAGGGCCTTTGCTCTTGCTGGTCCCTCTTTCCTACAATGTTATTTTTCCAGATCATCTTTCCAGCTAGGTCTTTGCTCAAACGTTTCCTCCTTGAAAAGGCCTTCCCTGTCCCCCACCTAAAACGGCCACTCAGTCAGTCCCTTCCTACTGAATCACCCTGCTACAATGCTCAGGAGGCACCTGTCCTTATCTGATATTTTCCTCACTTTGTTTGCTTGTTTATTGTCCATCTTCTCCCACTAGGATGTCAGCTCCATGAGAGCAAAAACTTGTCTATCGGGGTTCAAATCTTGCTTCCACCTAGAGCAACGTCTGGCACATAGTAGGTACTAAATTCCTGTTCGTGGGATGAATAGGTCATTTCTAGAGAAGCTTGAACTATGTCTGGAAATCTTACTCTCATCAAGGTAGTGAGTGAGAGGGAATTCATTTTTTTTGTTTGTTCATTCACCCCACAAACTTTCAAAAGAGACCTGCTATGGTCGGGCACAATCTGAATGCTCCAAGAGTTCACCATGGGGTAGAGGAGAAGGGCCCACACCAGAACTCCCTAGTGGAGTGCAAGGGATGGGCAAAAGGGGCATGTGTCCAGGACTGGGAAACACTCAGAAAGTGGGCGGCGCCTGTGGCTCATGGAGTAGGGCGCCAGCCCCGTATACCAAAGGTGGGGGTTCAAACCCGGCCTCGGCAGAACTGCAAAATAGAAAAATAGCTGGGTGTTGTGGTGGGCTCCTGTAGTCCCAGCTACTTGGGAGGCCGAGGCAAGAGAATCACCTAAGCCCAGGAGTTGGAGGTTGCTGTGAGCTGTGTAACGCCACAGCACTCTACCGAGAGCCATAAACTGAGACTCTGTCTCCAAAAAAAAACAAAAAGAAAGAAAGAAAGAAACACCCAGAAGTGAGTGGCTGACTCAGCCTCTTGGTTCCCAGGGCCTGGAGCCCGAGGTGAGATCTGGGTGGGGCCATGGTTGCAGTCAAGCAGCAGGAAGGCCTGTGCCTTGGCAGGAAGGTCACCCCCTTCTAAAAAGCCAGAGAGCTCAGCCAAGGCCAGCCACTGACCCTGCCTGCAGGCCGGGTCGCCTGCTGCCATGGCAACCTGCCTTGCCAAGCCAATGTCTCTGGGTACTGAGGGCACAGGGCCAGGGAGGCAAGATGTCTGTCTGCTGGGCTCCCTTGTCCTGGCGAGGGAGGTGCCGAGGCCTGCTCGAGCTGTAGCTGGGAGTTGTGTGTTGTTCCTATACACGTGTGTGTGCCATGCATAAGCACAATGACAATGTGCCCCGTGCAACTGTGGGCAGCCTCTCCCTGACCTGGGACTGGGGGGTTGAGTACGAGGTAAAGAAATGTTCAATAATGTAAGCTTTCATTTGCTAAGCACTTATTACACACTAGGCACCATTCTAAATACTTGTTAAGTATTTCCTCACTCTAGTCTCACGACAGTCGTGAGGAGGCACTAGTCTCACCGAGGAGGCACAGGTTGGTTAAGTAACTTGCCTAATTAAGTCTTACAACCAGGAGTCAGGATTAGAACCCGGAGCTTAATGTTAACTACCAGGAGCAGCCCCTCCACAGGACTGAGTCATGGTTTTCTGAGCTCTGTATAAGCTCTGAGGAAAAAGCAACAGGTTAGGTCAGTCTCTGGCTTGAGTTGCTCCCAGCCCCCTGCAGACGGTGCAGGTAAATCATTATGATGCCAGGTGGTAAGTCCCAAAGAAGTAAGTGCAGAGGACTCTCTGGGGCAGGAAGGCAAAAGAGGGGCAGCCTGGCTCCCTCACCTCAACTGGAGTCCCCAAGATTAGTGTAGGGTCTGTTCTCAAAGATGAGGCTGCTTGAAGCTCTGGCCTAGGAGGCCACCTGCTGGACAAATGGCAACAGGACAACCTCAGCCGCCCAGCCTCCACGTCTCTCCTTCGACGGGTGTTTCCGCCAGCTCACTGTGTGCCTGTTTCTGTGCTAGGCCAAACACAGGCAGTAAACCAGATAGCTCCATGGAGCTTGCAGTCTGGTGGAGGAGGCAGACATTAACCAATAGCTCATCACATAAAGACACCCTCACAAATGACAATAAATACTCTGAAGGAAAATGTGGGGTGCTCTTAGGGAGTCTGAAGGGGGGTCATCTTTAGACGGGGTCATGGGGGAAGGCCTCTCCAAGGATGTAATGTGTAAGCTAAGAAATGAAGGCTAAATGTTCTCAAGGCAAAGAGTGGGAAAAGGAGGCTGAGGCAAGAGAATCACTTGAGCCCAAGAGTTTGAGGTTGCTGTGAGCTATGACGCCATGGCACTCTACCAGGGGCAACAAAGACTTTGTCTCAAAAAAAAAAAAAAAAGAGTGGGAGAAAGGGCATGCCAGGCGGAGGGAACAGCAAGGACAAAGGCCCTGAGAGGGGAACAAGTATGTGGCTGCATCTGGGGAGCAATAAGCCCGGGGTGGGGGGCAGGAGGGGAAGGCCAGGGTTTAGGAGCTTGCATGTGACCCTAATGGCAATAGGAGGCATTAAGAGTTCCAATGAGGGGAACTAGCATTCCATCTAGCAGCTCCAGGGCAGAGTGGAATACAGGGGAAGGATGGAAGGAAGGAGGCCATTGCAGTCATCCCTGAGAGAGATAAAAGTGGCTGGGACCTGGTGGTGATGGAGGAGATGGAACAGAGAAGAAGGATTCTAGAGAACAATTTCGGAAGCAGGATCAACCGGGCTGGTACTGGTTGGATGCTGTGGTGCTGGGGAGGAAGGAATGAAGAATCAGGGGTTTGGCTGAAGTGGGAACACTGGAGAAGGGGCAGATGGTGCTAAGTCTCAACGAGTGGAACTGAGAGGCCTGCAATGGGGACAGATAGGTACAGGGGTCCAGAGCTCTGGGAAAGAGGGTGTCTAGCTAGCGAAGGGCAGGGCCTTGGGATGGGTGAGGCCTCTGGGGGAAGCATGCAGCAGGCAGGAGGAGTGAAAGCAGAGCACAGTGGAGGGCAGCTGAAGGAGGGAGAGGCCTAGTAAAGAGGGATGAAGCTAAGAGGACAGAGGATTACGAAGGAGGGCTTGGAAGGTGCAGGGAAGCTTGGTAGCCCAAAAGCCAAGAGGTAGGGGAGCATTTCAACTGTGTCAAAGGCTGCTGTGACGCCAAGTAGGGCTAGAACTGATTTGGCAACAGTCTCTCCCACAACTCAAACCAGGGCAGATTCCACAGTGGGTGTGGGCAGTCAGGAGACTCACAGAATCTAATGGGGTGAAGAGTGAAATTGGCTGCAAAAGATGCAGTAGTGGCTGGAAAAGGATGGCAGTGGCTATAGACATGGGGGCACAGTGGTGGGTGCTGATGGGATGTTGGGGGAAGGAGGAGAGAGGGGAGGATTTCGGCAGGGCTACAAGACCAGGGCTTTTAGCATCTCCTTCTTCTGTCCCTTTCACTTTCACCTGGGGGTCTGTATGAGTAATTACCACCCCTTCCTCAGATAAACGCGGCTGAAGCCCAGAGAGGGATTTAAGGGGTCCCTGCCTAAGCTGGGTCCTTGCACAGCAGGCTGTTTGGAGTCATGGGAAGCCAAGAACCATGTCAAGGTCATGTGAGCCCCTTGACCCACCCAGATGCCCTCCCCCAATCCTGGCCAGGCGGGCACTGCCCAGCCCCAGGAATTTCCCCACCACCACCCTCCTAGGCAGGGCCTTAGAGGACAGCAGACAGGCCAGGTACTGCCAGGGAAATCACTTTTGATGGAGTAGAGCCTCATATAGTTGGGGGAAAGGGCTTTTAAAGGAAGGGAACACAATACAAATAAAAATTAGGTCCAGGGGCAGTGGAAGGTCTGAAACTTAAGTTTCATTAGCCCATTCTGCTTCTGACAGCTATGACCTTGGGCAAGTGACCTCACCGCTCTGAGACCAGATTCCTCCTCTGTAAAGCGCCAGCTGCAACCACAGTGGCCAGTGGGCTCTAGACAACCTGTGGCAGTGGCTACTGGACACTGTGCGCCCCTGGGCCAGTGAGGGTAGAGGGAGAAGAGCCCCTAGGGCCAGCAAGAAGGCAGATGGTATGTGTGACCCCGCCCCCCGGCCTCAACCGGGGGCTTCGCAGATAGCCCTGAACTATAACTTTCTCCCCCAGCCCCCACATTCAACAGCACTCCACAATTTGCCAAGCCAGCCATTCCCCCGCCCCCTTCTCCACCAATGGCAAGAGAATGGGATGACTGGACAGAAGCACAGAGAGGGGACAGTACAGACAGAAGGGGACACACCCCGCTGATGACATAACCCCCACCCCGCCGACCACAGTTTGGAGCTCAGGACAGAGTGCCCGTTTCCCGGCACCTTGTCCTCATGTGTGTCCAGGACAGGAGGCGAGATCGCAAGGCTGGGGAGCTGCTGCGGTGGGCCAGGGGAGAGGAGCCGCCCCACCACCGCGACACCTCCCTCTGCTCCCCAGCATGGCGCACACACTCACCGGTGCCTGGGACCTCGGGTTGTCTCGCTCCGCAACGGCTCTGGACTCTGCTGCCGGCGCGGACTCTCCCGGGTCGCCCTCCGCGCGCTTTCCCACGGGGGCGGGCGCTGGGCCTCCGCCCCCGGCCCCGCGGGGAGTCCAGGCGCGCTCACCTCCCCGGGCTCCGTCTGGCCTGCCATCCCTCCGCCGAGGGCCTCGGCTGTGCCAGGCGTGGGACTGGGCGCCGCCCGGCACATACCATTAAGTCTCTGCGTTACAAACAGGAGAGGGAAGCCAGAGGCAGGCACGACCGCTGGGGGCCCGACTTTGACTCCAAGTCCAGTGTTCATTTCCTTTGCCACCGCCACCTCGCCATGACAACAATCAAGAAAAGTACCCTGGCTCGGCGCCTGTGGCTCAACGGGCTAAGGCGCCAGCCACGTACACCTGAGCTGGCGGGTTCGAATCCAGTCCGGACCCGCCAAACAACAATGACGGCTGCAACCAAAAAATGGCCAGGCGTTGTGGCAGGCGCCTGTAGTCCCAGCTACTTGAGAGGCGGAGGCAGGAGACTCGCTTGAGCTCAGGAATTGGAGGTTGCTGTGAGCTGTGATGCCATGGCACTCTATCCAGGGTGACAGCTTGAGGCTCTGCCTCAAAAAAAGAAAAAGAAAAGTACCCTTTCCAGCCTCTTTTTGTTTTTTTTTTTGGCCGGGGCTGGGTTTGAACCTACCACCTCGGGCATATGGGGCAGCACCCTGCTCCTTTGAGCCACAGGCACCGCCCCTCATTTTTTGTTTTTTGTTTTTAATCAGAGATGGGTCTTGCTCTTGCTCAGGCTGGTCTGGAATTCTTGGGCTCAAGCAATCCACCTGCCTCAGCTTCTCACAGTGCTAGCATTACAGGTGTGAGACACCGCGACTGGCCTCAAGCCTCATTTTTTTGAGCACCTGGGCGCTGAGTGCAGGGGTCCAGAGGAGGCTTCTGCTGCCTGGAAGCTCATAATTTAGGAGGAGCTGGGTAGGAAGAAGGATCTGGTAAGGGCCCCCGAAAGAGAGGCTGACCAGGCTGGAGAAATCTAGGCTGGGTTCTTGGAGGTAAAGGCTTGACGAATAAGCAACATTTCTTTTTAAATGGCAGTAGAGGAGATGCTTCTGTCCTGGAAAGACATCAAGGTTTCAGAAGAGAAGCCATTTACAGAGCAGTTCACGCAGTGTGATTCTTCTAAGTAAGAGATGCGCAGGCACATAAATGCTTAATGGGGAAACAGGAAGGAGAACCCCCAAATGTTAACCACAGTCACATCTAGAGCCTGGGGTCATCGGGAATTTTTCTCTTCCCGTATGTACTGTTAGTCTATACATTTTCTTCAGTGAATGTGCCTTAATTTTGTATTCATAAAAGCAAAATAGAATCTCCCCGCTAAGAATTAAGGGGGAAAGTGGCTCGGTGCCTGTAGTACAGTGGTTACGAGGCCAGCCACATACAACCAGTCTGGCAGATTCGAAATCAGCCCTGGCCAGCTAAACAACATTGACAACCAAAAAAACAGCCAGGCATTGGGGCAGGCACCTGTAGTCCCAGCTACTTGGGAGGCTGAGGCAAGAGAATTGCTTAAGCCCAATTGAGGTTGCTGTGAGCTGTAACGCCACGCCACTCTACTGACAGTGACATAGTGAGACTCCATCTCAAAAAAAAAAAAAAGAATTAAGGGGGAAATGAGCTGCATTTCATCAATGGGTGGGGATGGGTGGGGACAGGTGGGGGGAAGAAGCCATTAGGCCCACACATGCTGGTCCTGAATGCTGGGAAGTACTCCCACCTCAGAGCTCTAGCACGTAAAAGATAGGTAAGTGCCAGGCCAGGGCTGGGAATCATCCCAGATTCATAAATTGAGGCTCAGCAATGTTACATACTGGTCAGGGTGGAGCTGGAAGGGGAACCTAACAATGCCATCCTTTCCTCTAAGACACAGTATAACTGCCCGCCCTCCCCCAACACCTGCCCTCAGGGAGTTTCCATGGCTAGACTTCCCCTGCAAGGAGGATTTACCCAGCAGGGCAAGTCCCTCCAAATTCTTTTTACTAACCTACCAATCCTACTGGGGCAGCTCAGGGTATGAGGCAGGTAGAGGCAAAGAAAGGGTTTGTGACCTTTAGATCTTAACAGTGGGGAATAAAACAGGGTCCTAAGGAATGCAGTCCCCAAGAAGGTCAAAAAAGGGGAGCTGAGAGGTGGGGTGGAAAAGCAAAGGTATGCAAGAATTGTCCATAAGACTTGGGTGGAAGGTGCCTGGGAGGGAAGCCAGTGTGGCCCAGACTGGAGCTGGGGGATGTGGCCCTGAGCTTGAGCTACAGGCCTCCCTCAGACTTCACAACACTGGGCCTTTCTGTTGGTGGGTGTTTGGGGAGCAGGCAGGTGGAAGATGATTAGGGTATGCATGGGTGGACATGGAGCAATGGGATGAGTTGGGAGTGGGCCTTGCTCTACCATTTCAAATCATGGGGCAACCTCAGCATTGGATTGCCCATTCCCCATTCCTGAAAGGTGCACGAGTGGTAAGTGGGCAAACAGGCACAGAGCTAACTCCTGCTACTCCTTACATCGCAGGCCAGAGGAAGAAGGGAAGGGCCAGAAGGTACCCTGGGGTCTTAGCTGTTTGTCCCCTCCTGATTGATGTGGCTGGGAATGGAAGTTAGCATGGAAACAAAACTAGGCTCCAATTCTAGTTCAGCCACTTAGTACTAACTTGACCTTGGATGGATATTTAAGCAATGTAAGCGTCTGTTTTCTTCATCAGTAAAATGGGAATAATTATACCTACAGAATACAACATGAAAAGAGCTCTTTAGAGTTGTACGTGGAATATGGTTACCCTGTACCTAGTTTCAGGATAAAAATGAGGCCTTTATCCAAAGCACCCAGCACTATGCCTGGCACAAATTTGGTAGCAACTAACAAGTGTTTCCATTTATGGCAAACACACACACTTGGCACAGCCCCCACCTCACCCATAATTCCTAAGTGTCCAGAGGTTTTGTTAGTAGCCCTAGAATGAAAGGCTCCCAGGGTGCTTGGTGGGTGAGAATGTATTCAAGCCACTTCCAGTGAATTACCTGCTCAGTGAAGATACTTCCTGTCCCGATGGGTCTCTGGTTAATCGTATTAGCTCTCTCAGGCTTCCCTGCATACCCAGCCTGGTATGTGCATCTCCCCCACAAGCTGCCTTTGAAGTGTAGGGCCCTTTGATGTTAGTGGGGGATGCACCTTCCCAAAGATCCTGTGACCCCTGTGGTCAGTGACCAACAGGGTACAAGGCCTGAAGAGTTTGAGGTGCAAGTTGCCCCAGCCTGTCTGAATTAACCCAAGTGTGAGCGTTGGAGTCAGACTGCGTGGGCCCTAATCCAAACACTGCTATTAACAAACTGTGTGACCTTGGGCAAGTCGCCCAGCCTCTCTGAGCCTCTGATCCCTCATCTTTATTTATTTATTTTTGAGACTTATCACCCTCAATAGAGTGCTTTGGCATCACAGCTCACAGCAACCTCAAACTCTTAGGCTCAAAGTGATTCTCTTGCCTCAGCCTTCCATCTTAAGATGAGAAAACCAGAGAAAGAGAGAGGGAAAAAAGAAAGAGATTATGCTGTTTCCCCTAATAAGACTCTCTGGAAAGGCAAGGATTCTTAAGTCCCACTCCAGGGGCCCACTGAGGCTATAGACCTATAAGACTTTGACATCGGCTTGGCACCTATAGCTCAAGTGGCTAAGGTGCCAGCCACATACACCGGAGCTGGTGGGTTCGAATCCAGCCCAGGTCTGCCGAACAATGACAACTATAACCAAAAAATAGCCAGGCATTGTGGCAGGCGCCTGTAGTCCCAGCTACTCGGGAGGCTGAGGCAAGAGAATCACCTAAGCCCAAGAGCTGGAGGTTGCTGTGAGCTGTGATGCCACCGCACTCTACTGAGGATGACAAAGTAAGACTCTGTCTCTAAAAAAAAAAAAAAAGGGGGCGGCGCCTGTGGCTCATCGAGTAAGGCACCGGCCCCATATACCGAAGGTGGAGGGTCCAAACCCGGCCTTGGCCGAACTGCAAAACAAAAATAGCCGGGCATTGTGGTGGGCGCCTGTAGTCCCAGCTACTAGGGAGGCTGAGGCAAGAGAATCGCCTAAACCCAGGAGTTGGAGGTTGCTGTGAGCTGTGTGATGCCACAGCACTCTACCGAGGTTGATAAAGTGGGACTCTGTCTCTACAAAAAAAAAAAGAAAGAAAAGAAAAAAAGAATGACTTTAGTATCCCAGAAGTTTTAGAGCACTTTCAAGATTTAATAGAAATAGATTCTATTAGATATATTTCTGCTGCAGAAGTGTAAATGTTACAAACTTACAAAGAACATCACATTGTATTTATTTGTTTGTTTGCTTGTTTAGAGACAGAGTCTCACTTTATTGCTGGGGTAGAATGTGATCTCACAGCAACCTCAAACCCTTGAACTCAAGCCATCCTCTTGCCTTTGCCCCAGGAGTAGCTGGGACTTCAGGGGCCCATCACAATGCCCAGGTAATTTTTTATTCTTTTTAAGTAGAGACAGGGGTCTTTGCTCTTGCTTAGGCTGATATTGAACTCCTGAGCTCAAGAAATCCTCCTGCCTCAGCCCCCCAAGCAACTGGACTACAGGTGCACGCCACCATACCTGGCTAATTTTTCTATTTTTGAATAGAAACAGAGTCTTAATCTTGCTTAGGCTGGTCTTGAACTCCAAGGCTCAAATGATTCTCTCACTTCGGCCTCCCAAAGAACTAGTATTAAAGGCCATCGCACCTGGCCTATACATTCATCACTGAACTTGATTTATCCACACACACTTTTGGGGAGTTTTGAATTTTGAATAACATAGTTTTCATATAATGCTTTTTAAAATTAGCAAATGTTAACTAAAGCAAAGAATTAAGTTAAAATGTATCATTCAAAACTCACAGAACTAGGGTGGCACCTGTGGCTCAGTCAGTAAGGCGCTGGCCCCATATACCAAGGGTGGTGGGTTGAAACTCAGCCCCGGCCAAACTGCAACAACAATAACAACAAAATAGCCAGGCGTTGTGGTGGGCGCCTATACTCGGGAGGCTGAGGCAAGAGAATCGCCTAAGCCCAGGAGTTGGAGGTTGCCGTGAGCTGTGACTCCACAGCACTCTACCGAGGGCGATAAAGTGAGACTCTGTCTCTACCAAAAAAATTAATTAATTAATTAAAAAAAAAAGAAAAACTCACAGAACTAGGCTCAGCGCCTGTAGCTCAAGCAGCTAAGGTGCCAGCTGCATACACCAGAGCTGGCAGGTTTGAATCTAGCCCGGGCCTGCCAAACAACAATGACAACTACAACCAAAAAATAGCCAGGTGTTGTGGCAGGCACCTGTAATCTTAGCTACTTGGGAGGCTGAGGCAAGAAAATCACTTAAGCCGAAGAGTTGGAGGTTACTGTGAGCTGTGACACTACAACCTACCCAGGGCGACAGCTTGAGATTCTGTGTCAAGAAAAAAAAACAAAAAAACTCACAGAAGTAAATAAATATAAAAGAAATTTAAATGATCAGGGGATAGTTTTGTAAGTTCCTATGATTTGCACATTTAAAGTTATTATATCTTTTTTTTGAGACAGAGCCTCAAGCTGTCCCCCTGGGTAGAGTGCTTGGCATCACAGCTCACAGCAACCTCCAACTCCTGGGCTCAAGCAATTCTCTTGCCTCAGCCCCCCAAATAGCTGGGACTACAGGCACCCACTACAATGCCCGGCTGTTTTTTGGTTGCAGCCGTCATCGTTTGGCAGGCCTGGGCTGGACTGGAACCCCACCAGCTCAGGTATACGTGGCTAGCGCCTTAGCCGCTTGAGCCACAGGCACTGAGCCTAAAGTTATTATATCTTAAAATTGCACTTAAAAAATAATGTACTATGACTTTTGGAACTCCCTTTTATTATTAATATTAAGTGCCTGAGTGATTATTATCATCAAGCAATTTTGGGAGATGCTGAGCCAATTGTGTACAATATTCTCCAGGCACAGTCAGTACAGGGCAAACACTGAGCACTCTCTAGTGTGTTTTCTTAGTTCTCATTCTCGCCCATGCCCTCTACTTACTCATGCGTGTGCACTTACACTCACAAGCACAGAGAGAGCCCTTCTCCCAGCCCCAGGTACAAAGTTTGGTTAGCAAACTCCAGATCAACTTCAGCACCAGCGACTCCCTGGTGGAGAGTCCATGGGGAGGTGGGAGGCAGGAGGCTGAGGTGGCTGGGCTGTGGGAATCTCTGAGACACTTCCGGAGTGGGAGGAGAGGGCATCTTCCTGGTGGTCTCTTTGTTTGTTTCACAAAACCTTTCCATTCCACGGGGTTCCCAGGCTGGCTGAGCCTTCACCTCCTGACCCTGTGGGAAGCACAAGACTCCACCCAGGAGAGGCTGGGGAAGACAGCCAGCCATAGGAGCTGGAGGGGCAGGAGCTTCAGAATCAGGCTGTCCTGGCCCCTGCCAGCCGGATGATGCAGGGCCAGCCTGCTCAGGTCGCGTGTTTCCTGCAAGGATGACAAGAGAGAATGGAGGTGAGGGCAGCATGGGCAAGCCTCAGAGAGGCACAGCAGCATGAATCGTGTCCATGAGGAGACAGCAACACTAAGAGGGCATTGCCTTGCTGATGCCAAGATGTTGGCATGCTAAGGCAGATGTACGGAGTATTCACTGAGCACCTATTATGTACCCTTCCATGTGCTCAGGAGAGTAAGGTGGAAGAACTTGAATCCAGAGGAAGCTACTAACCTGCAAGGCTTATGTCTCTTTGGTGGCCATTGGACAAAGAAGCCCCTCCTCTGTCCTCACCTTCTTACCTCTGTGTCTTCCAGTGCAGCACTGGGTTAAATACATTCATTTAACAAATGTGAACTGAGTACTCTGAAGTGTGCTAATGGCTGGGGGTCCGGTGATGAGGCCAACAGATAAGGAATCTGACTTATATAGCCAGTGCTGGCAGATGGGAACAGATAAAAAATAAATTTTCCATTTGCATGGAACCAAGCAAAATAAATTGATTTTTGTGTTGTTGTTTTTTTTTTTTTGCCAGGGCTGGGTTTGAACCCGCCACCTCTGGCGTATGGGGCGGGCGCCTTTACTCCTTTGAGCCACAGGCACCACCCAAAACGAATTGATTTTTAACTATGAAAGAACTATGGAGAAAATGAACAGAGTGATATAACACTGTACATGAGGTCAATTTAGATGGTGAAGTTTGGCAAAGGCCTCTCTGTGCAAGGGAGGTAATAAGTGACCGTGTTGGGACAGAGTACTACCCAGTCTGGGTTCCCAAGTCAGAACGACCTAGAGCCCATCACAGCATAACCACCTGCTAGGTGTTCCATTTTGGGCACACTGCTTAACCTCCCTGAGCCTCAGTTCCCTCAGCTATAATATGGGATTAAGCATCCAGTCTGCTTCATTGGATAGATAGGAAGGGTAACTTAGACAGTGGAAGCACATTATGGTAAACATTTGAAAAATAATAGCTATGTCTGTCTCATCCAGTCAGGCCAGCTACCCATGTTCCAAGGGCTAGTCCCTATGGAGAAGGACAATGGGGTGTGCCTAACCCAACCCCTGCTTAGTCTGCCTTTTCTGATTCCAGAGTGTCTTTCTGTCATCCAACTAGAACAAGGGTCTCAAACTCATTTGTCTTTAGGACCAGGCAAATGGGTATAATAAGTTAAGGAGGGATGGGGACTATGGCACATACAAGAACAGACCCTGCCTAAAGGAAATAATGACGATTCAGACTTAGGGAAAGTTTATCAGGTGGAAATGAGGGCTCATAACATAGTTCCCCCCACCCCTGTTTCCATTTTCAAATGAAGGGAGGTGGGGGGACTATGTCATGCAAAATCTCAAAAATTTTCATTGTTGGTGACTTTAAACTTTTATTTTTTTTGGTAGAGACAGAGTCTTACTATATCACCCTTGGTAGAGTACCGTCACAGCAACCTCCAACTCCTGGGCTTAGGGGATTCTCTTGCCTCAGCCTCCCGAGTAGCTGGGACTACAGGAATCTGCCACAACTCCCGACTATTTGTTGTTGTTGTTCTAGTTTGGCTGGGGCCGGGTTTGAACCCGCCACCCTCGGTATATGGGGCCGGTGCCCTACCCACTTAACCACAAGCACTGACCAACTTTAAACTTTCAAAACATGATTGGCAGTAGACAACACATTGCTATTAGCCGAGGCCAGCTGCAAGCATGATTCACAACCTATTTACTGAGTGCCAGATATCAGGGCTCTGAAGAATACCAAGCAAATGGGCACCAAGCTTGCTGCTGGAAAACTCTGGGCTCGAGGACTATGTCTCATAAGCAAAGAATAGCTGGCATCAGAGCCTGATGAGGAGTTCACAGCAGGGGGAGAGTGCCTAAGAGGGAGGGAGACCATGTGAAGAAGGCTCTGTGGGAGAAGAGACCCTCAGGATGGATTCTGTGGGATAAATAGGAATGTTTTGTGTGAATGAAGTGGGGGCAGAGGAAGAACAATTTTGAACTTTGGGGAAGGGCAGGTGTTTCCACGGGGCTGGAGTGCTTTTGGAGTACAAGAGGGCTGGAGGGGAGGCTGGAGATGGAGGCTTATGCCTGTCCCCAGATCGCAGAGAGTCATGTGTGCAAGCAGAGTTACCTGGACAGAACCTCTCAACTCTGGGTGTCAGCCTCCAAGACCAGCAGTGTGGGGTAATAGGAAGGGTGGGCACGTACTCTGGGTGGGAGCAAGAAGCCTGTGCCGAGACCTCCTTCACTCTTTGTGAGACTGGATTCATTCACATAGGCTGCAGATCATGGCCAGCAATGGCCAGTGATGAACCAAGGACTGGGGCTTCAGAGAGAAATGAGTCTAGGATGGTTTTTGCTTCTAGGGAGCTCACAGCATGGTGGCCATCACTAAAGAGATTTTGTTTTGTTTTGTTTTGTTTGTTTTGTTTGCAGTGTTTGGCCGTGGCTGGGTTTGAACCCACCACCTCTGGTATATGGGGTTGGCGCCATATTGAGCCACAGGCACCGCCCACCAAAGAGATCTTGGACAACTGCTTACTTAGAAGAGGACTCTGCTAAATTGCTGGGGAAGGGAGGTGGTGGCTAGTGACAGTTTTGTAGAGGAAAGGACTTTTAAACTGTGTCTTGATCGATGAATAAGAGTTTACTAAGGAGATAAAGTGGAAAAAGCAGGAGGGAAGATTAGGTAGAAGGCAAGGGTATTTTTGGGACCCTGTTTCAGGAAGGCAGGGTTCATTCAATCACTTGGCAAATACTTCCTGAGTACCTGTGTGCCAGGATCTGTACTAGGCTCTGGAGGGGTATGAGAAAGCAGGTGCCCTAAAGCAGGTGCCCTCCACTCTCACAAAGCTTATGTCATTTAATTCCTTTATACCTCAGTTTCTCCATCTCTAAAATGCCTCACCGCACATAGCTTCTGTTAAGGGTGAGCAGGATTACTTACACAGGCTAATGTGAAGGTGGCCAGCACCACGGCTGGGTCACAAGGCTCACTGAACATGTGCCCTTGACTCCCTGAGAATCTAGCTCTGAGTGAACCTACACAGACTCACTAGAAAAGCATGCATGTAGCATTTGTTTAATGAATAAATGAATGAGCAAATGCTACATGCACTATGTACTTCACACATGTTTACTATTTATTACACTCCTGTCATATTGATGTTATTATTTATCGCCACTTTACAGCTGAGCAAGCAGAAGCTCCAAGATAGTAAGTGACTGGTCTAATATAGGTAGGTGGGAAGTGACAGAGAAGGATCTTGATTCTGCCTCCAGAAGGTCCAACCTCAGAGTCTCAGCACTTAACCATGTCACATGTTACTGCTCATGTCAAGAAAGGGTCCCAAGGGGCCAGAAGAAAAGCATTTGAGAACCTTGAGGGACTTTGCCCTCACCCTCCTACCAGCTGGGAAGGCCTCAAAGGTTATCTCCCAGGTCAGGGAATCTTTCGGTCAGTCTGTCTGGGGCAGAGGAAGTGAGAAGGTGTCACTCCCCGCTTGGGAAAGGGGTACTTCTGCTTTTACTTGCTGGGAACAGATCCTGGACTAACTAATGTCCTTAAAAAATGAAGATGACTGTTGGCTTCTCTCCCAAAGAGGAAGCAGAGATTCGGGCTCTTCCAGGGTGCCAGAGCCCTAGAAAGTTCAGAGATGGATGGCCTCTGTTAGATGGTTGCTCCACTACTGGTTAGAGAGAAATTCCAGGCTCCCACGTGGCCCTAAGCCAATACACATCAGAAAGGAGCTTTGTCTGCAGCTGCTGGACCCTGGGAAAGGCAAGACTTTGAGAATTTTTAAAAAGTTTTAGTAGAAGGTACATTTTCACCCCTCATCCATGGGGAAGCAACAGGGGCTAAAAGCACAGGTTTGGGTGAGACCAGCCCTTCCTTCACATTCTGTTTGTGGTTTTGAGCAAGTTACCTTGTTCCCTCTGAGTTTCTGTTTTCTCATTTCTGAAGCAAGAACAATGATAAAATCATGCAATAATTAATGATAGGTGACCAATGAATGTTACCTGGTTTTATAATTTATAAAATTTATAATTTATTTATAATTTATTTTAAGGTCAGTAAGCCATTACTGACCACCTACTACATGCCACATACTGCAGGGATACCGGAAGCCTCTGGTCTACTGTGGAAAGGAGATACATCATCTTTTTTGCTCCTTCCCCAATCTGGGTGGATAAGGCTGCTCTGTTCTCAACTTCCCTGTTTAAACAGGAACCACTTAGACTCCAGGACATATGGTGATTTGGGAGCTCTTTGGTCCTGGAATTGACTCCAGTGAGTCTGACTCCTGTACCTTAGTCTAGCTGTTTGTACCTCCCTTGTGTTGTCATTTTAGGCACCCAAGTCCTGGTTGGCACTAGCCACAATTTATCACTATTTCACTTACATTTGCATAACCTGGATGAAGGTGGCTTCTGCCTCTGGCCAGTGAACCTTCAGGCTGGGGAAGTCAGATGACAACCAGGGAGCACTCATTATAGTACCTGTAAGTATAATCCTTTGCAATTACAGCAGGTTTGTTTTTATCCGTAGAGACAGAGTCTCACCTATCACCTTGGTAGAGTGCTATGCGGTCAACATAGCTCACAGCAACCCTCAACTTCTGGGCTCAAGGGATTCTCCTGCCTCAGCCTGCCAAGTAGCTGGGACTACAGGCGCCCACCACAATGCCCAGCTATTTTTTAATTTATTATTATTATTATTTTTTTTTTTGCAGTTTTTGGCCGGGGCTGGGTTTGAACCTGCTGTGCCTCCTTCCATTTTCTTTTTTTGAGACAGAGCCTCAAGCTATCACTCTGGTTAGAATGCCGTGGCATCACAGCTCACAGGCCCTCTGGCATATGGGGCTGGTGCCCTACTCCTTTGAGCCATAGGTGCTGCCCACGCCCTGCTATTTTTTTTTGCAGTTTGGCCGGGGCTAGGTTTGAACCCAACATACTCGGTATGAGGAGCCGGTGCCCTACCCATTGAGCCACAGGCACTGCCCTACAGCAGGTTTTAAAATACTTAAGAAGCCTTATTTATATTCATTTCATTCAATCTACATGTGAGGACTGATCTCTAGCCATGTTTTACAGATGAAGAAACTGCAAATAGGGAGATGGGTTACACGATGGCTTATATCTGTAATCCTAGCACTCTGGGAGGCTGAGGCAAGTACATCGCTTGAGCTCAGGAGTTCAAGTCCAGCCTGAGCAAGAGTAGAGACCTCATCTCTACTAAAAATAGAAAAACTAGGTGGATGTTGTAGGTGGTGTCTATAGTCCCAGCTACTTGGGAGGCTGAGGCAAGAGGATCTCTTAAGCCCAGGAGTTTGAGGTTGCTGTGAACTGTGATGCCACAGCACTCTTCCCAGGGCAACAGAATGAGAATCTGTCTCAAACAAACAAACAAATTACAATAAGAACCTTAGTCTGTTCAGGCTCCCAAAGTCCTTTGGTAAGAATCACGGGGATGCTTGTTAAGTAGATAGATTACCATCCCCTTCCTCCAGATTCTAATTCTGAACATCTGGAATCAATAGTTTAACAAATACCCCACGTGATGCTTATTCTCAGGCAAACCCAAACATAACGACATTCACGTATTTATTTAGTTCACTAAGATTCTTTAGGTACCAAATGTACTGTAGGGGATCAGGAGGAATAAGTCAGTGTCACCTTTAAAGAACTGACAGGTGACTAGGTGAGCCTCCAGGCCCTGGTGGTCTGCAGCCCAGGTGCCTGATCCCAGCTGGGTAGGACAGCCTCCTCCCTGAAGACACAGGTTTGGCACTCATAGCTGTGCCTCCTTCCATTTTCTTTTTTTGAGACAGAGCCTCAAGCTATCACTCTGGTTAGAATGCCAGAATGCCGTGGCATCACAGCTCACAGCAACCTCCAACTCCTAGGCTTAAGCGATTTTCTTGCCTCAGCCTCCCAAGTAGCTGGGACTACAGGTGCCCGCCACAATGCCCAGCTATTTTTTTGTTGTAGTTGTTATTGTTGTTTGGCAGGCCTGGGCTGGATTCGAACCTGCCAGCTCTGGTGTATGTGGCTGGCTCCTTAGCCACTTGAGCTACAGGCGCCAAGCTTCCTTCCATTTTCTAACGCCTGCTCAGGTTTGAGCCTGGGGTTCTTTGGAGCTAGAGGCCTCCAGTGAAGGAAGCTGAGGTGTGTAAAGCACTTAGCACTGTGCTTGGCACATAGTAAGCTCTCAGTAAGTGCTGGCCAGCTGCTAAGGTGCTGTCAAGCCTAGCAAAGGACAAGGAGGTTGGGTGGGGGAAGCTTAGGAAGAGAAAGATTCCTCCAGTATTTAGGAAAACAGAAGTGGCAGGGATTTACATTTCTTTAAAAGTAATTCCAGCCCAACAAGGCTTTACACCTGCAAGGGAGGTGCGGCCAGATCACTGTTGTGCAGATAAATAAGGAAAGCAAGGCCCAGAGACTTGAAAGTGAGTGATCCTGAGCTGAAACCCAGGCAGGGATTGCAGCATGTGGGTAACCAGTATCATTTTTCCTGGAATCACTAGGACGGTACGTGCCTGTGAATGGAAAGCCCGATACCACCAGGATCATCCCATTAGCTCTGCCTGGCCTCCAGTGTCTGAACCCTCAGTTCTCTGGTGGGGAAGTCTTCATCCTCGTCCGTCCTGTCCTCTGTCTTCCCTAGATAGCACTTCAATACGTGGAGCTGCTGTTTGTTCCCAGGGGATAAATAGCACAGTTCTTACACTGGAGTTTGCCAGAACAAACTTGCTTTGTCTCAGCAACAAGGCCTTGAGTACTTATGGGAGCAGCGGGCCAGGGTGCCCAGACCCGGTTCCGGGACCTAAGGCCTCCTCCCAGGACCCCTTCTGCTCTCCCCCACTCTGGAAGTGGGGGCGGGAGGGGGGGTTGTAAGATCCTAAAGCTGCCCGGGAGGGAGGAAGGACGGGGGCGGGGCGGCTGCTGGGGGCCCAGGATATAAGGGGCGGAGGCGCCGGTCCCAGCCCGCAGCCCACCATGCACGCCCGTCGTGTGCCGGTCCTCCTCCTGCACGCCTGGTGGGTCTTGCTCCAGGCAGGCGCGGCTACGGTGGCCACTGTGCCCCTACGTGCGCCGGGGCAGCCCTCGTCCCCGTCCCCCCTCGCATACATGCTGAGCCTCTACCGCGACCCGCTGCCCCGGGCGGACATCACCCGCAGCCTGCAGGCGCAAGGTAGGCCGTGCCGCCCCGCCCCGCCCCGCCGAGCACCCCGGGGCGCCTCTGCCGGGTCCCGCCTCCGACTCCGGAAACGCGCTGGGGCGGAGGGGAGACTGCGGCTCGAGGGTGCGGACGCCGGCGCCCAGGCGTTCCGAGCCCGGGGCTCGGAGGTTCTGGATCTGCGGGGTTTCCGCGTCTGCAGGCTGGGGTCGCAGCGTTGGTGGTTGGGGGGTATCCACGGCGCAGAGGGGAGGAGGGGATTCTCCGTCCGGGACCACTGTCTCCCGGGTCTGGGTGCCTGATTACGCCCCTTCTCATCCGTGTGGTCTAGTGAAACCCCGTAACCTGGGCGCCTCCGTTTGTGCTTCTGTAGACTAGGGTAACAGCACCCCCCTTGTAAGACTGTGGAGCTGGCTAGGTGACAATGCGCGTAACTCTCGACACGAAACCGGGCACAGTAACAGGCAACAGGCATTCGTATTGTTAGTAATATGTCGAACGTTTTTTCTCTTTCCGAGGGAGGGTGAGTTGCTCCCAGGCTCAGGCTGGGCGTTGGGAGCACCTGAGGCGGCCGTGGGTCTTCCAGCCCAGGCTGCGGAGGTGTCCCGTGTCTTGGGTGACCACAGGTTCGGGGTCTAGATTTGCACGGGGTGCGGCTGTCAGGGACCTGAAAGTATCTCCTGGAGGATGTTCTTGGCACTGAACGCCACCGGCAGGTGGGTGCTGAGGATAGGGGGCGTGACCCAGGACCCCCTCCCAAGGTACAATCCACATCCCTCCGCCTGGGCGACCCCGGCCGCCCTCCCTCCGCCTACGGGGTCCAGACGGACCTCCTGGGGCTGCGGCCCAATCCACATCCGCTAATCCTACCCCTACTGGCCTGGGGTTGAGGGCTTCTAGCTCCCCGGTTTAGGGTCAGACGGCTGGTGACCTTCTCTGGAAGGGTCATCTGCGGACCAGCCCGAGGTGAGGGACGCCCTGGGACAGAGGGAGGGGCACGGAGAAATTTGCTGGAGCGCTCAGCCCTTCCTAAGCCGCAGGGGTGCGACGGGGCAAAGGGGAAGACCACACTTTTCCAATTCATGCTTGTCTGGAAAGTTCGGGAAGATTTGTGAGGTTGGAAGACTGGGTTCTGGTCTCTCAAACCCTGCTTCCTAATTCTGTTCGTTCCTGGCGAATCTCTTGACTAGTCTGCCTTCTCTTTTGTAAATGAGGAGGCTGTTCCCTTTCTGCTGCCCGGTGTGTGCATGTGTAAACCTAAAAGGAGGGCTGGGCTCCATAGCTTACACCTGTAGTTCCAGCCCTTTGGGAGGGTCGCTTGAGCTCAAAGAGTTCAAGACCCGCCTGGGTAATATGGTGAGACCTTGTCTCTAAAAATAAAAAATTGAGGATCGGCGCCTGTGGCTCAACGGGCTAAGGCGCCAGCCACGTACACCTGAGCTGGCGGGTTCGAATCCAGCCCGGGCCCGCCAAGCAACAATGACGGCTGCAACCAGGAAATGGCCGGGCGTTGTGGCGGGCGCCTGTAGTCCCAGCTGCTTGGGAGGCGGAGACAAAAGACTCGCTTGAGCCCAGGAATTGGAGGTTGCTGTGATGCCACAGCACACTATCCAGGGTGACAGCTTGAGGCTCTGTCTCAAAAAAAAGATAAAAAATAAAAAACTGACTAGTCATGGTGGCCCTTGCCTGTAGTCCGAGCAGGAGCCCAGGAGTTTCAGGCTACATAGGCCGTGACCCGGCAACTGTACACACCCCCTGTGCAACAGAGCACGATTCTGTCTCTAAAAGCCCAAATGTGTTTATATAAATTTTTTTTTTCTTGAGACAGAGCCTCAAGCTGTTGCACAGGGCAGAGTGTCGTGGCATCACAGCTCACAGCAACCTCCAACTCATGGGCCTAAGCTGTTCTCTTGCCTCATCCTCCCAAGTATGGGACCACAGGTGCCTGCCACAATGCCTGGCCACTTCTTGGTTGTAGTTGTCATTGTTGTTTGGCAGACCCCAGGCTGGATTTGAAACTGTCAGCTCCGGTGCATGTGGCTGGTGCCCTAGCCACTTGAGCTACAGGTGCTGAGCCTGTATAAAATTTAACCATTGTTTTTTTTTTGAGACAGAGCCTCAAGCTGTCACCCAGGATAGGGTGCCGTGGCATCACAGCTCACAGCAGCCTCCAATTCCTGGGCTCAAGCGAGTCTCCTGCCTCTGCCTCCCAAGTAATTGGGACTACAGGCACCCGCCACAGCGCCCGGCCATTTTTAGGTTGCAGCCGTCATTGTTGCTTGGCAGGCCCGGGCTGGATTCGAACCCACCAGCTCAGGTGTACGTGGCTGGCGCCTTAGCCCGTTTAGCCAAAGGCACCGAGCCAAAATTTTACCATTTTTAAGTGTACATTTAAGTGGCATTCAGTACATTTACATTTTTGTGCATTGGCCTCATCTATGAGAAATGATAAGAGCTCCCCCAGAGGAAGCCTGGAGAAAGAATATCCTAAACTCACCCGTGCCCTTTTGGGTTTATTTCTAAACTGCACCACGGTAGCATGAAATGGCCATTGGGATCAAACCAAATTGAGATTGCCAGTGTTTAACCTTCTTCACCTTGGATCTTCAGATTCCTTCTCTGCAAAAGGTGTCAACAGCAGGAGGATTTAAGGAGACAATGCTTGTGAAACACTTTGCATGGTAATGACCCCTATATTAACGTAGAGTGCACCCTCAGCATTGTGCCCGCCCTCCTTTCTACTAAATACCTAATCCTTCCTCAACCTCAGTGTGTTGAGGGGAGGAGGGTGTCAGGTAGAAGGGAAGGAAATCCAAGGGTATGAGCACAGCCCCTTCCTGCTTTAGAACTGATGGGTCAGGACACCACAAAGGGCTGTGTGACCAAGTCTGTACTCAGCTCACTGGTGGGCTGAGTCTGAACCATTGCCTCATACCCACCTTAAAAGCATGTTTGTTGTATTAACGGGTGAATGTGTTCTATTTCTTCCTGGGGAGAACATTCTTGTCTTGATGAGGCATCAGTGACCCCTAAAACGATTAGGAACCCCTCTCCTAAGATGAATCAGATCTAGGATAACTTTAGCACTATGTCCCAGGGAGCCCTGAGGGTTGGGGGCGGGGGTGGGGTGGGGATCATGAAGTCACAGACTTCTTCCAGCCAGCAGGAAAAAGCAATCTCTTTCCAGCCCCTTCATGCATACTGCCCATCTGTTTGCAGATGACTTTGTGCCCCTGTCTGGGTCCCTCACTGACTAAACACCTGCGTTTCTAACATTTGGACTTGGGCAATAATGAGGCGGGTCTCAGCTCAAAATAATCCTTGTGGGGGGTAGGGGGGAAGAATGAGGCAGGTGATAACCAATGTTTCTTAAACTTTGGTTGTTGTGCAGGGCAGAGTGCTTTGCTTGTGGTTTTTGAGTTAATTGTAACACCCCTGTGAGGTAGATACTTTTACCATCTCCTTTTTTTTTTTTGTAGAGACAGAGTCTCACTTTATCACCTTCAGAGTGCCATGGCGTCACACAGCTCACAGCAACCTCCAACTCCTGGGCTTAGGCGATTCTCTTGCCTGAGCCTCCCGAGTAGCTGGGACTATATAGGCACCTGCCACAATGCCCTGCAATTTTTTTGTTTTGCAGTTTGGCTGGGGCCAGGCTTGAACCCACCACCCTCAGTATATGCAGCCAGTGCCCTACTCACTGAGCTACAGGCGCCGCCCCCATCTCCCTTTTACAAGGAGAGAAACTGAGGCCCAGAGAGGGAAAGCAATCCGAACAATGTCGAATAGCAAGTGGCAAAATTTGTACCATTATGGGAAGGTTCTGGGGCCCCTGTTCCTAACTGTTAAGCAGGAATGTCTTCCTTTAAAAGGCCATTTACAGATACTTGGGATAAGATATTTTAAACTTACTGTCTCCAGGCCTCCTGGTACAGGTGGCAAGGAGTTGCTATAGTGTCCCATCTAACCCCCAGATGGTCAGGTATGGTGGCAGTGGGATCCTGGGTAATGTCAGCCCCTCCTTACACCTTCGGGAAGAGTTGTATGGGGCCGGTTATTGCCCCCTGCAGGTGCTAATTAGGAGAGAAGTGAAAATTAAGTGAAAAAGAGCTGTTGGTGATGGGCTGGGAGAAGCTGCCAGGAGGCTGAAGCTGGGAATCGCCACTTTATAATATACCCTTGATTTCCTAGAGCAGTGGTTCTCAACCTTCCTAATGCCATGACCCTTTAATACAGTTCTTGTGGGTTGTGACCCATAGGTTGAGAACTGCTGTCCTAGAGAGTTTCACTTAGACTCTGATTAAAGATGCTCTGTGAGACAATAAAAACATAAACTCTTATGTGGTCTGCCTGCACTGGACCTAAATCGGAGATCATCCTGGCCCCTAGGATTTATTCACAAAACCTCTTTATTTCTCTGGGTCCTCGTGATAATCCAGAGAGGGTAGTGTGCTATTATTCCCATTCTAAAGAAGAGGAAACTAGGCTTGAAGAAAGTTGACCATCACTTTTAAGTGACTTGAAAATCCACAAAAATGTGCTGTTCCCAGACATTAGGTTCAAGTTAGTCCAGGACCAAAATAAATGGACTGTGCTCTCCTCTCCTTATCTGGTTTGGGTTTGGTTGTTTTAGGTGGGTCAAACAGGGCTGTGTGGGTGCCCTAGGGGTGTGAATGACTTGGGGCAGGAGGGAGCAAGTGCCCTGTCGGGTAGGTGGACAGAAAAGACATGCCAGATCATGCCTAAAACACCTTTACAAACCTATTTGTAAGGTTGCCAAAACGCTTGAGGTTTCTGTCTCCCTCTTTAGGAGCTGGGCCAGGGAGAGGGTGATCAGTCTATGGCCATCTGGAAGCTCTGAATTTTTCACTGTTTTTTTTTTTTTGAGACAGAGCCTCAAGCTGTCACTCTGGATAGAGTGCCGTGGCATCACAGCTCACAGCAACCTCCAATTCCTGTTCTCAAGCGAGTCTCTTGCCTCTGCCTCCCAAATAGCTGGGACTACAGGCGCCCACCACAATGCCTGGCTATTTTTTGGTTGCAGCCATCATTGTTGTTTGGCGGGCCCGGGCTGGATTCGAACCCGCCAGCTCAGGCGTACGTGGCTGGCACCTTAGCCCGTTGAGCCACAGGCGCCGAGCCTTTTTCACTGTTTTTTTTGAAACAGACTCTCAATCTATTGCCCCAGGCTACAGTACAGGGGGGTCAGCCTAGCTCATAGCAACCTCAAACTCCTGTGCTCAAAGCAGTCCTCCTGCCTCAGCCTCCTATGTAGCTAGGACTACAGGTGCTCACCACAACACTTAGCTAATTTTTTCTACATTTAGTAGAGACAGGTCCTGCTCTTGCTCAGGCTGGTCTGGAATTCCTGACCTCAAGAGTGGGTGAGCATCCTCCCACCTCAGCCTCCCAGAGTGCTAGGATTACAGGTGTGAGCCACTGTGCCTGGCCAGCTCTGAGGTTTTCCATTATTTTCATATCTTCCTCACTGTGCAGGTGAAACAGGCCATCATTCCCAATGAGAAAACAGCCTTAGATTGTCTCAGGGGGCGGGGGGGAGGGGAGAGGCAAATGGAACTCATCCAATTTTTACCACTTGTTCTGTAGCTATGGAAGGTGTCTTGAGGGGGGACTAGCAGAGCAGTGACATAGAATTTAGGCTTTGTAGTCAGGCAAATCCAGGTTTCCTCCTGGCTCTGCCACTCTCCAAGAATGGTCAGATCCTTTAACCTCTCAGAACTTCAATTTTCCTCATCTCTAAAATGGATGCAAAAACATTACTAATTCGTAGGGTTGGGGTGAAGATTAAGAGATGATGTATACAAGGTAAGGACTCCAGCGTGAGCCATGGTGGTGGTTATACTGACTGAGTTTGGGGGGCCCCCACTTACCCTGCTTCCTTCTTGGTTTTTCTCCCACCCAGATGTGAAGGTAGATGGGCAGAACTGGACCTTTGCTTTTGACTTCTCCTTCCTGAGCCAAGAAGAAGATCTGGTGTGGGCTGAGCTCCGGCTACAGCTGTCTGGTGCTGTGGACCTCCCTGCTGAGGGCCCACTTTCCATTCAGATTTTCCACCAGCTAAAGCCAGATTTGGAGCAGGCCCGAGGTGACTGCTTAAAGCGGCTTTGGATGGACCAGTTCACTGTCACTCTGTCTCAGGTCACCTTTTCTTCAGGAAGCATGGTCCTAGAGGTGACTAGGCCCCTCTCCAAGTGGCTAAAGCGCCCTGAGGCACTGGAGGAGCAGATGTTCAGTGTGGCCCAAGAGTGCTGGCAGCGGCCCCCCGCACTGCCTGTCGCCAGTGTGCTCCTTGTGCTTTACTCAAACCTCTCGTTGGAGCGGAGGCGGCTGGGCAGCTCCACTTTGCTGTGGGAAGCTGAGAGCTCCTGGCGGGCCCAGGAGGGACAACTCTCCCCCGAGAGGGGCAGGAGGCACCGTCGACATCACTTGCCAGACAGAAGCCAACTGTGTCGAAAGGTCAAGTTCCAGGTGGACTTCAACCTGATCGGATGGGGCTCCTGGATCATCTACCCCAAGCAGTACAATGCCTATCGCTGTGAAGGGGAGTGTCCTAACCCCGTTGGGGAGGAGTTCCATCCAACCAATCACGCTTACATCCAGGTGTGCTACCAGGGCTGGAGGGGAAGGGGAGGTATTTAGCAATGGGGACATTCTTCTGGACTTCGGGGACGGGACTCCAGCTTTGTTACCTTATTCATTCTTTCAGTTACTTAAGCACCTACAGTGTGACAGTCCCCGTGCTAGATCCAATCACAGCATCCTCTTGAAGCTTACATGAAGTCATATCTTACTTGGTAGCCTTGAACAAATTGCTTCCCCAGGACTTTTTCCTTATCTTTCATAAAATTAGGGGATGGACCAGAGGGTCTTAGCTCCTCCTCAGCTTGACATTCTGACAAGGAAGTTCAGAAGCTAGACTTTGGAGACAGATAGGCCTGCATCTAACTCCTTACTATGTGATATTGATCAAGTTGCTTACTCTTTCCAGCCTGTTTTCTCACCTGTAAATTGGGGTGGCAATGCCATCTTTCATAGAGATGAGATGATAGGCATACTGCATGTATGGTGGTTGGTGGGTAATAGGCATGTTGTATTATTGCATAGAAATGTTGCTGATGAGGCTCGGCGCCTGTGGCTCAACGGGCTAAGGCGCCATCCACATACACCTGAGCTGACGAGTTCGAATCCAGCCCGGGCCCGCCAAACAACAATGACGGCTGCAACCAAAAAATGGCCGGGTGTTGTGGCGGGCTCCTGTAGTCCCAGCTACTTGGGAGGCAGAGGCAGGAGACTCGCTTGAGCCCAGGAGTTGGAGGTTGCTGTGGGCTGTGATGCTACTGCACTCTATCCAGGGTGATAGCTTGAGGCTCTGTCTCAAAAAAAAAAAAAAAAAAAAGAAAGAAATGTTGCTGATGAAATAGGGGCCACGTTTATGGCGTCATGGTTAAAATTAAAATAATACCATTCCGGCTTGGCGCCTGTGGCTCAAGCGGCTAAGGTGCCAGCCATGTACACCTGAGCTGGCGGGTTTGAATCCAGCCCGGACCCACCAAACAACAATGACGGCTGCAACCAAAAAATGGCTGGGTGTTGTGGTGGGCGCCTGTAGTCCCAGCTACTTGGGAGGCAGAGGCAGGAGACTCGCTTGAGCCCACGAATTGGAGGTTGCTGTGAGCTGTGATGCCATAGCACTCTATCCAGAGTGACAGCTTGAGGCTCTGTCTCAAGGAAAAAAAATAAATAAATAAAATAATGCCATTCCAACCACAGTATTTTTGCTGCCAGAAACAGGAACTGATTACCTATTTCATGGGAGCAGACAAGACCAGAGGCTACCACCAGGTGCCACTAATCAGCCTACAGTCTAGGAATAGAAGGACTGGTGTTAGGAAGGAATATGAGATGAAGAGAACAGAAAATAGAGCCTAGGCTCGGCCCCTGTAGCTCAAGCAGCTAAGGCGCCTACCACGTACACCAGAGCTGGTGGGTTTGAATCCAGCCCGCGTCCACCAAACAACTATGACAACTACAACCAAAAAATAGCTGGCGGGTATCTGTAATCCCAGCTACTTGGGAGACTGAGGCAAGAGAATCGCTTAAGCTCAAGAGTTGGCCACAGCACTCTACCTAGTGTGACAGCTTGAGACTCTGTCTCCAAAAAAAAAAAACAGAGCCTAGTAAGGTGGCCATGCCCTGTCCTGAAAGATCATATGGAGCCAAAGTGTTTTCATTTTACTCCATGAAGCCTGGGATGACTGTCTTGGACGTGTAGTATTCTCCATGCCAAGTGTCACTTCGGTTCAGGGGCTCTGGGGACATGAGCATGTTAGCTGAGCTCATGCAAGGGAGGCACTGGAGGGCCAGAGCCTTCCTGGGCAAAGGCCTGGTGAGCTTCACTCGAGTGCCGTGCACTCTACCAAGCCACCTGCAGCATGACCATAGAGACCCAGATAGTCCCAGTGGCCAGCTCTGACACTGATTGGAAAATACTTGGTTAGATCACAGGGCCAGGTTCTGCTTCCCAAATGCCAAGAGGTTGTTACCTTTCTCCTATTGACTCTTATCTGCCCTTCTCTGGCCAACAAAGCTAATCCCACAAGAATTTCCATGTGAATCATATTTCTGGAACTAAACTAGAAGCTTCTTAGAATATTGGTATTCATTCTAGATTAGAAGAATAGATTGTATAAATTAGCTACTACTCTACCCAGACACATGTAACTTTTAAAATCTTTCTACTTAAAGGCTTTTCTAAAAAACAAAATAGAGCTGAAGTCCGCACATTAGAGTTGGTGATACATTGGCATTCTGATTTCTTTATGAAAATTTTCTATTTTTGCTCTCAGAAGCTGATTTTTAACTCAGTAGCTATTTTTTCTCTTTACTCAGAAATATTCCTATCCTGATCTTCCCATTGGACTAGGAATTGACTCTCCTCTCCTCCCTTTTGCAGAGTCTGCTCAAACATTATCAGCCCCACCGAGTCCCTTCTACCTGCTGTGCCCCAGTGAAGACCAAGCCTCTGAGCATGCTGTATGTGGACAATGGCAGGGTGCTCCTAGATCACCATAAAGACATGATTGTGGAAGAATGTGGGTGCCTTTGAGGAGATCCTGGAGGGATGCTGGATTTGCCTGCACTCTAAAAGGCCGGGAAGCTCCTGGAAGACACGATAAGCATCTAATCCAGTGAGGAGAAACAGAGGGGGAAAGTAGTAGCTCTGCCCACTGTTAATGAAGGGGTTTGCCGAGTCCGGCCAAGCATAGAGGCTGCAACAGAAGAGGGAGGAGGAAACCCAAGCAGGGTGCTTGTTAGGTTTTCTCATTACTAAAAAAGACTGTGGCAAGTAAAAGCACAGGTGCAAGAGTTCTTTACTGAATTTTTTTTTTAACTCGTGAACCCCCTGAAACTGAATGCGAAAGCTGGGACATAAGTGCATTTATTTTTGAGGTGGGATAAGGTCATTTATAGCTTTCATGTGGTCTGTGACCCAGCCCTCCCTAAAGATTAAGTATCATTGTCTAAAGTCAGTTAGCTTTCATTGCCTCAGGCTGGATTGGGGGGACCCTCCCATCCTTCTAACTGGCCAGTGGCAATCTGTTTGTCTGGAGGCTTCCTGGAATGGGTCTCTGCTAATGAGTTGCACAAACAGTAAAGCCATTGTCTAGTTCTCCTTGGCCAGCTGCTGCCTTTGAAGGGAGAGGCAGGAACTCATCCAAGTGGACTGGCCATTTTGGACTACAGAAGCTGGAGCTCTCAGACCAAGTCAGTCTGTTGGCAGATACAACCAGAGTCTATTAAAGTTGGTGACAATTCACCTCCATCTCTTCATGTGTGCTATTCATGAGGCCCTTGAGCTTCCCATCCAGCAAGTGTGAAGGCCATACTCTGGGTGGCAGAAGACTTGGGTTATGGTTGCAGTTCAGCCATTGAGATGCTGTATGACCTCAGGTAATTCACTGCTTAGCCTCCTCTTGTAAAATGCAAGTGGGTCGATCCTCGTGCATTCATATTAAATATCTGTTGGTAGGCTCAGAAGAACCATTGAGTCTTAAGCTATAGACAATCCTCTGGGCCTTATCCCCATCTCCCATTAAAGCTTATAAAGCCTGCTAAGCCCAGTCCCTGCCATATCCCCTTTATTTCATCTTTATCAGCTCTTTTGTTACTTAGGGTTCTAGGACTGACTTCATTTCAAGTTCCAGGTAGCATCACAGTAAAAGAAACCCAAGCTTTTCTGTAAGAAGCTCTACCACCAAAAACTCTTGAACACGTCTTCATTTTCTAGATCAGTGTTTCTCAACCTTCCTTATGCTGTGACCCTTTAATACAGTTCCTCATGTTGTGGTGACCCCTAACCATAAAATTATTTTCGGACAGAGGAGCGGCATCTCAGTTCCTAAGACTATCGGAAATACGTGTTTTCCGATGGTCTGAGGCGACCCCTCTGAAAGGGTCTTTCCATCCCCCAAAGGACTCGTGACCTACAGGTTGAGAACCACTGTTCTAGATCATACCTGATTGAGCAATGCCAAACTAGGGACTACTTTTTTGTTGTTTGGAGCAAGGGGGGCATTTTATTTGTAGTGAATCCACAATAAAACTACCCCCACCCTCCTTTCCCAAGAAGCCTGTCCACTTGTGTTTTTGCCTTAGGAAAATTATTCCAATCATGTATGAACCCTGTTGAATTTAGATGAACTCATCTATTGCCTTGAGTTGATCGAGTCAATGCAGCAATCTTGGCCCAGGTAAGTGCTGAATCTGCAAGAGCCAGGCCTGGGCTTGCGAAATCACAATGCCAATAAAGGTACTAACTGTTCACTGCCTGGTCTGGAAACAGACCTGCCTAGGTCTGACCATAATTCAGAATAAGAGGATTTGTCATCTGACTCTACACACAGAACAGCAGAGCTGGGGCAGCCTTGTGAGGTCAGCTTGTCCAATGCCCTTTCCTGCTTGAGACCTCAGAGGTCTCCTAGCCTGATCACAGTAACAGGGCCAAGAACTGAGCTCTGGCCTCTTAAGCCCTAGGGACACACACCTTTCTTTCTTTTTTTTTTTTTTGTGACAGAGCCTGAAGCTGTCACCCTGGATAGAGTGCTGTGGCATCACAGCTCACGGCAACCTCCCATTCCTGGGCTCAAGCAAGTCTCCTGCCTCCACCTCCCAAGTAGCTGGGACTACAGGCATCTACCACAACACCCGGCCATTTTTTTTCTTTTGGTTGCAGCCGTCATTGTTGTTTGGCGGGCCCAGGCTGGATTTGAACCCGCCAGCTCAGGTGTACGTGGCTGGCGCCTTAGCCGTTGAGCCACAGGCGCCGAACAAGACACACCTTTCTTAATACCATCTAGAGGTTTTTTGCTCACCTAGCTTTGGATCAAGATCTTAGCATTTGGAACAAAACATTTGAAACCAATCCAGTTCTTGGGAGTGAAAATCCTATCCGATGACTTAAAGCATTTACTTTTTTTAGGCTCTAAAAGCATAAGCATATTTTACATTTGTGGGGGGAAGAGATGAGTAAGAGAAGAGAGCAAGAAGTGAGAGAGGGAAGATGGGAGAAAGGAGAGAAAAAGATCGTGAGAATATGGCATCCCAAAGGAAGGAAGAATATCTGCTAGAGCATCTTCTTTACTAAGTAGGTACTAAACAGTTCTTATATGGCTGGGGCCAGCAGAGTGAAAGGTCAAGCTATTTGTGGCTACAGCTTGTGGGAGTGTTTACAGTTAGCAGCTCTATTGACTCACTCAGAACATGATGGATGATAAGGCATTGCCTCATGTCAAGCAAAAGACAGGCATAAAGTAATGAAACTCATGTTTTGCTGACCCCTGCTGAGAGCTCAGTGTTTGCTATACCAGCAGCAGGGTCACTCTGCCTGGGCAGAAATATTTGGGGGCAATGGCTACCTATCCAAGTCCAGGGACCATCTCCATGCTCCAGGCCCTATGTGCTTGCTGAAGGCTTTGTAAGTCATAGAGGAAATAGGGCCTCGGAGAGCTATGCTGCCTAAACCTAGGTTTTAATAGTCATTTCAACTTGCCCTGAAAGGCAAAGGTCTACTGTTCTTCAAGCAGTGCAAAGTCTTGAGTGGGGAAAACTGGACACATTCTTTTTGGCTAGGGGAGTGGGCCTGGCAGTAGGTAGGAGTGAAGGAAAGACATTGTGGGAGAAGCAGAAACAGTATACAGATGTGGGAAGTGGCTATGACCCTCAGCACCATAACCCCGGTTTATCTCCACCTTGAAAAGCTTCCCTTTTTTTTTTATTTTTTTATTTTTGTAAAGACAGAGTCTCACTACCCCCTTGGTCCCTAGGTAGAGTGCCGTGGCATCACACAGCACACAGCAACCTCCAACTCCTGGGCTTAGGCGATTCTCTTGCCTCAGCCTCCTGATTAGCTGGGACTACAGGCGCCCGGCTATTTTTTTGTTTTGCAGTTTGGCCGGGAGCAGGTTTGAACCCGCCACCCTCGGTATATGGGTCCGGGGCCCTACTCGATGAGCCACAGGCACTGCCTGAAAATCTTCCCTTTTTATTAGCAGTAATAGTAGTATCCCACTATCCTAATTGCTTTGGGGGCAGAGTAAAACATGCAGGAAAGTGATTTTGAGATTATTTTGGCCCCGACCTCCCTTAAAGGGATTATTTAATCCTAGGCGTCCCATGACTAGATGCTTGACTACAGTGGTCAAATGTGCTCCACTCAAAAAATGAGACTGAGTCGAAGCTCTGGTCATCCATGTCAACTTGGCTGTGCTTACGTCCTTTAATAGAGCTACGTTCAGACACTGGACTGTGGTCTCACCTGAGCCTCAAAACAACCTAGAAAAGTTTGGAGGCTTTTTGAGATAGTCTTTCACCCCGATTAGAGTGCAGTGGTGTCATTGTAGCTTCCTGCAGACTTAAATTCCTGGGCTCAAGCAATTCCCCCCACCTCAGCCTTCCAGTAGCTGGAATTACATGTGCCTGCCAGCATGTCCTACCACTTTTTCTATTTTTAGTAGAAACAGGGTCTGGCTCTTGCTCAGGCTGGTCTAGAACTCCAGAGACTAAGCAATCCTGCCCTTTCAACCTCCCAGAGTGCTAGGATTACACGTGTGAACCACCGTGACTTGCTATTTCAATGACCCTATTTTAGAGAATAGGTTTAGGGATTAAGAATCCTATAGCGGGGGTGGCACCTGTGGCTCATTGAGTAGGGCACCGGCCCCATATACCGAGGGTGGCAGGTTCAAACCCAGACCAGGCCAAACTGCATCAAAAATAGCTGGGCGTTGTGGCAGGCGCCTGTAGTCCCAGCTACTCGGGATGCTGAGGCAAGAGAATCGCCTAAGCCCAAGAGTTGGAGGTTGCTCTGAGCTGTGTGACACCACGGCACTCTATGGAGGGCGATAAAGTGAGACTCTGTCTCTACCAAAAAAAAAAAAAAAAAAAAAAAAAAAACCCAAGCGGGCTAAGGCGCCAGCCACTTACACCTGAACTGGTGGATTCGAATCTAGCCCGGGCCCGCCAAACAATGACAATGACGGCTGCCACCAAAAAATGGCCGGGCACCTGTAGTCCCAGCTACTTGGGAGGTGGAGGCAAGAGACTTGCTTGAGCCCAGGAATTGAAGGTTGCTGTGAGCTATGATGCTACGGCACTCTATCCAGGGTGACAGCTTGAACCTCTGTCTCAAAAAAAAAAAAAAATCCTATAGTGATGTGTCAAAGCAGCACAGATGGAATTGAAGCTATCTGACTCAGCCTTGTGCCCCCAACCTCTGCAGTCCTGACAGGAAAGCTTCCTTGAGTCATTTTATTCTGTGGACCTCTGTTCAAAACCTCAAACACAAAAGGCCAGATTTCTTGTCATTACAAGTGAGATTTGCGGGATATTAGTAATAGCAAGGAATCTGATGCCTATGCAGCACAACCCAGTTTTATTTTAAGACATCAGACAGGGTACATGTCTGACAAGTACTCCTAAGGGCCACAGGCAGCCCCTTTTCAGAGAAAAGTTGTTTGGACTTGCTTAAGGCTGGTACCCAAAGAAGGGCATCCTCGGGTACATTCTGCCCAGTATAGACATGTTTACCTCTAAGCTCCCGGGCAGAGGACCAGAGTCTTGCTCCTGAGAAAAGGCTCCTATGTCCTTACACAAACAGGCCCCCATTGACAAAGTAAGCGCTCTGTAAGTGTTGAGAACAATTAAAGTAGCTAACTACACCTCTGTCCATCTCCCCACCACCACCGAAGACTCCCAAAATGTGAAATAACCCTCAGCAGGATTTCACCTGAAAGTTAAAAAAATAAAAACACCAAGTTGATACTCAAGATCTTTATTGATTTAACTTTAACAGCAACCATTGATGAGAATTTAAATTTTTCCCTCATTTCCAAACACTGCTGGTTTGGAAGGACAGTTAAAAAAAACACATTGATCATGGGAATCACACAGGACTGCCTCAAGGACCGCACGGGGCCCTCTGCTATCCATCCACGATAGTGAAATGGACAGGAGGGTGAAGGGGAACACATTAGGGAAACAGGGAAGACTGAGGAAAGTGTTGGCAGTCTCCTCTTTTCCATTCAGAATGGATGAAACTGGGCCATTGGTGGCACTAAGACAGGGAAGGGCTATTTAAATAAAATCATTTAAGATAGTTAAAATGGACACTTTAGCATGTGAGTGTCCTTTGGGCTCTTCAAGACCCCTTTCTTTAAGGTTTACCCCTGGGGTGGCAGAGGGTGGTCTCCTCACCAAGGTGGAAAGGGATGGGCTCCCTCTGCAAGTGAAGGAAAGGCACTGGCGCAAGGTATTCTGATTTGGATACAGACACCAGGTAGGAGCAGTATGGCTTACCCAACAACTTGCCCCTTAGTTCCCTCCCTCCCCCACTCCCCTGGTTTCCAGTAAAAATTACCCTTGGCCTGGGCTTGAATTTTTTTTTTTTTAAATGGAGAGAAAGGGGGTACATTTGGGCAAGAATGGTTATTCTGTACTAGATTCACAGAATTCTCTAAGTGTCCAGGAGTTTTGGTTTAAAGCACCGGCAAGAGCTCACTCCCTTTGGAAACTTCAGGGTGGCCAAATGATTATCAAGCATTGCAGCATCTCTCTGCCAGCTTCTCACCCTTAGAAAGGGAGTAGAATGACAGTTTAAATACCCAGGGAAATGCATTTCACCTCAGTACTATTTCCCACTGGGCATCCATGACATACAGTATGGTCTGCCAAGGCTACAGGCAGAGGTCAATAAGCAAAGAGAAACCATAGACGGTCTGTACAGGGACTTAGAAGCCTTCTAAACCTAAGCTTTGCCAAAGGTATTAACTTCCAGGACCAGCCTAGAGAAAGAAATTGAAATCCCAGGGGGTGGGAAAGGTGATCTGAATGACTAATTGACAAAACAAGTTATCAGTCTTCCTTACAGTCTTCAGTTAGGTATTTCTGTGAGCTACCCTCAAAAAAACTCTACTATTGAACTGGAAAGCCATTATTAGGAACAAGAAATGCCCCTGGGTATAAGCATCCTAAGGAATTATGACCTAACTGTATCAAGATCTGATTTCTTTTATTAAAAGCTGAGAGGTAAAGAACTGTGGGGTTAACTAAGGCCCCTCAAAGTCCAGAAGAAACTGCACTCCCAAATATGTATCTTTAGAACAAATATGCCTTTCCAGATGTTACAGGTAGGTCAGTGATTGGGTCTCGCAGATTAGTAAATAGCTGCACATGTGCATATAGTCCAGCAAACATGCCAAGGGACAGCTCTGAACCAGAAAGACAGTGGGGTTTCCTCTCGAAAGGGAAATGCAAAGAGTGAAGGGCCCTGGCTTCAAGCAGCTGGTATCCAAGATGGGGAGAACACAATGGATTCAATCTCTGGGATACTGCTGCTAACATAACCGAGCCCCTTCATCATTGCCTTGATTCAAAGCGGGCCCTCTGAAAAATGGCCAAATGAGGGCTGCTGGATGTGAAACCCACATATCTAACAGGCTGCATAGAAATGGGAATGAAGGACTTCAACTAATGGGGTTTGAACTAGATCTAAGAGTCCCAAAGAGCTAGAAATCCAAACAACAAAAAACCCAAAGACTATTTATTTTGAATCTGACTCAAAATAAGGAAAAACAAAATCAGTTTGAAGGTGCTCCAAAAATGAGTTCCTTACTTTCGGAAGAAGTACCTTGTTCTTGCAGCTGCCTCAGCAGCAATGCTTCCTATTCAAGTATAATCTAAAGCAGTGTTTTTCAACTTTTTTTTTTTTTAAATCTCACAGCATACTAGAACCTACAGTTAAACTTCTGCAGCACACTTAAATTATGTTGATTAAAAAAAAACAGTAAAAAAAAGAATATACGACTTACTGGGCTTTGAATTCTTTTGAAAATAATTAACGATCTTTAAAAATTTTCACAGCACACCAGTTGAAAAATCACTGCTCTAAAGCAAGCAGGGCTGTAGATAATGCCAGAAAGAGGCAGAACGTAAATCTCAACTCTAAACAAAGAATGTGCATCTTTAAGGTGTCTAAAACCAAAAAAGAAAGTGTCTAAAACCCTTAAACATTTGGTTAAGAATGGGTTCCAGAAACATACCAGATGTTTACTAAGAACGTGCTACATTGACAAGCCTCATCTATGTTTTTCTTGAGGTTGAAGACAAGACCAGTTCTCTTTAAGAACACACTTCCAGGGCTCGGCGCCTGTGGCTCAACGGGCTAGGGCACCAGCCATGTACATCTGAGCTAGCAGGTTCGAATCCAGCCTAGGCCCGCCAAACAACAATGACGGCTGCAACCAAAAAATGGCAGGGCGTTGGGGCGGGCGCCTGTAGTCCCAGCTACTTGGGAGATGGAGGCAGTAGACTCGCTTGAGCCCAGGAATTGGAGGTTGCTGTGAGATGTGATGCCACAACACTCTATCCAGGGTGACAGCTTGAGGCTCTGTCTCAAAAAAAAAAAGAACACACTTCCATCCAGAAGGCCAGAACAAGAAGGGCATGCAGAGTGAACCTGCACACTGGATTTAAAAGAGCAATCGAGCCCAGACACTTGTAATTTTCAAATGTTCCCTATTTTATTGAGAAGTTGCTTCTTGGGTGAGAGATCTGATCCTGTTTAAGCTGGTGTAGTTAGAGAGACTAGTGGGTAACTAGTTTTCTTTCTTCTTCTTCTTTTTTTCAGACAGTTTCACTTTGTCGCCCTTGGTAGAGTGCTATGGCATCATAGCTCACAGCAACCTCAAACTCTTGGGCTCAAGCAGTTCTCTTGGCTCACCCTCCCAAGTAGCTGGGACTACAGGCACCCACCACAATGCCTGGCTATTTTTAGAGACAAGGTCTTGCTCTGGCTCAGGCTGGTCTTGTACCTGGTCTTGTAAGCTATGCAATCCACTTGCCTCGGCCTCCCCAAGTGCTGGGATTACAGGCTTGAGCCACGGGGCCTGGACTGGTACCTAGTTTTCTGACACCATCTTCTATTTCACCCTAAATCTGGGCTGCTTTATTTTCTTCAGCTCAATAACCTAACATCTAATTCACATTAGCTCCCTTAGCTTGATGATTCAGACCCCAAATAAGATAGCTTTAGTGGCTCAGCTGGAAGGCCAATTCCTCTGTCAATTCCTGGTTAAAGGAAAAAAAAGTGGCAAATTAAGTCTTAGAGACACCAAGTCTAGGACTTGCAAATAAGCATCCCTGAGCTGCTGGTAGTTAAGCAGATATATGGATATACTTTGGCTGGGAATTGCCACCCCTCTCAAAACTATCAGGGGAAAGGGAGATTGCCTTCTATCCCAGTTTTGTGATGCCCACTCTAGAGAATTGCTTATATCTCTCAGCTTATCTAGGTTCAACTACCTCCCTGTTGACCTGGTTTTATCTTTTATTGGTATATGCGCATTTTAAGCTATGTTCATAAATACTGCTCCATTCAGTAGGGGCTATAATTCCTCTCGCAAGTGTAGGCCAACCTTAGTAGCTTGCCCCTAAAGAACAGAATAAGTAATAGTGTGCTTTCAAAGATGAGTTCATAAAAGGCACTGCAACTTTGTCCTTGCCCTTCTTGCCTCTCTAAGATACATGGATCAGGAAGAAGTCAGCCTGCATTGGTATGAGGACATTAAGCTGCCCTATGGAGAAACCCACATGTGGAGAATCTGAGGCATCCTGCCAACATCCATAAAGGAGAGCCTGGAAGCAGATTCTCCAAATATAGATGATGGCATCCCCTGTCCACATCTTGACATGCTCAACTGCTTACTCCCAAATACTTAACCCACAGAAATGGACAGTGTTTGTTATTTTAATATACTAAATTTGGGGGTAATTTGCTACACAGCAATAGGTAACTAATAGAGGTAAAGGACAAAACTCTCAGCTTGGAAGCCCAATATCTAGAAGCCAGCTTCTTTATGCCTGTGTTCTTTGAGAATGCTATCCCTATTTAAACAGAATATAAAAATTGGTGAATTCAATGGACCACCTATAAAGAAGGTAGAACCGTGGCAATGCAGGTCTCCTGCTAGGAATTTGAAAGGTTACTTCCATTAAGACTGATTGCCCCCACAAATATAGAAACATGGTTTCCTTATAAAAAGAAAATGGTCACTAAGATTTTAAGAACCATCTCCTTCAAGAGGTAACCTAAAGGTGTCCCTTCCCCCCTAAAAGAAGTTAGGATGTATTATTCACTTACAGCTTTATCTGTGAGGTTCCTTTTAAACATCCAGAGGTAAACCACCCACTGGACCCTAGCTTGCTCTAAAAACAATTCTGTGAGGCATGACACAAGGTAGCATTTGCTAAAAGTTTGTCTTGTGCCATGTGAAATTATTCTTAAAATTCTGATTTGGCCAAGTACAGTGACTCATGCCTATAATCTCAGCACTTTGGGAGGCTGAGGCAGGAGGATTGCTTTGAGCCCAGGAGTTTGAGACCAGCCTGGACAACCCTAGCAAGACCTTGCCTACAAAAAATAGGGGGAAAAATTAGCCAGACATGATGACATACACCTGTATTCATAGCTACTCCTAAGGAGGCTTAGGCAAGAGGATTCCTTGAGCCTGAGTGCAAAGTTTCAATGAGCTATGGTCATACCACTGCACTCCAGCCTTGGCATGAGACCCTGTCTCTATAAAAAACTTAAAATGCTGGGTGGCGCCTGTGGCTCATCGAGTAGGGCACCGGCCCCATATACCGAAGGTGGTGGGTTCAAACCCAGCCTCAGCCAAATTGCAAAACAGAAAAATAGCCGGGCGTTGTGGCGGGCGCCTGTAGTTCCAGCTATTCGGGAGGCTAAGGCAAGAGAATCGCCTGAGCCCAGGAGTTGGAGGTTGCTGTGAGCTGTGTGACGCCATGACACTCTACTGAGGGCGATAAAGTGAGACTCTGTCTCTACAAAACAAACAAACAAACTTAAAATGCTGATTTATGGAGATCAAAGTCTAACAGTGGTGGACTAAAGGAAAAAATTGCACCAAGCAGTAAGAAAGTCCTTGCAGAGAAGAATAAGCTGCATTACATAGCTGACACTCCCAATACTAAAAACATGTCCTCTCATTAGGGGGCCACGCACAGAGGTTCCTTGCCCCAAGACAGCAAGAAAGGGGAAAAATGGCATCTTAATACTACTCAGGCTCTTGTGTTTTAAATCTATTCCCCATCGTTCAGTAAGGAAGCCAAGTTTCCATATATAGTAATAAAAATTAAGAAGAGAATACTCTTCTGCTCACTGATAAGACTAACTAGCTGCTAGTTGGAGTCATAGTCTATAGAATGCCAAGGCCAGTGTATGAAAAATGAAAAGCTTCATTCTCAAAGAATCAAGCTCCCCAAGGTGCAGAAGTCCTGAGCAAGTTTTTATGCAAATTACAGAACAACTTAAGTTTGTCCAAGACTATGTGAGACAAAATTTGGACTTTAATATCAGAACAGGGTTACATTAAACAAACAAAAAAATACTTTTCTGATTATCAATTTTTCAGACTCAAGGGTATCCCCAAAACATTGGAGATCCAGCTTATTCCTGAGACATCAACCATCACAAAAGGTTTTTACTCTTTGAATTATTCACATTTTGTAGCAAAAAAAACAGAACAAAGTTCTGCAGACATCCTCCCTCTCCTTTCTAAATATATTCACAAACAGGGTCTTTCCATAGTTCAAAAGAAACACAAACAGCTTTCTTTCTTAGCCAGTTAGCCTGTTACTCTCACTCTGGGATCTTATTTCTTAATAAGAGGGTTCAGGGCACCAAACCCAACCAGAAATTCCCAGG
>CAUYRH010015112.1:0-41739 GCA_963574655.1 Perodicticus potto | reverse complement strand
ATCTATTTTGTTGACTTTTTCAAAAAACCAACTTTTTGATTTATTGATCTGTTCTATAATTCGTTTATTTTCAATTTCATTTAACTATGCTCTAATTTTGGTTATCTCTTTTCTTCTGCTCGGTTTGGGATTGGAATGTTCTTCCTTTTCCAATTGTTTAAGGTGTCCCATAAAGTTGTTAACTTCCTCTCTTTCTGTTTTCTTGAGGAATGCTTGCAGTGCTATAAATTTCCCTCTAAGGACTGCCTTTGCCGTATCCCATAGGTTCTGACAATGAAGACACAAATTATCAGAACCTATGGGATACGGTGGGTATAGACCTTTGCTAACAACAGCATGGAGGTCTATCATTTGTGTTTGTTCTAAAGCTTCTTAAAAATCTTGTGTCTGAGGTTTAGGTAATACAGTAATAATAATCAAGATCTGAAGGAGCTGATTTTGCTAAAATGACTGAAAAATATCAAAGTACAAAGTAATGCAAATTATACATTTAAAAAATTATTGAAACAAAATGACTACATACAGGCTCAGTGCCCGTACCTAAACAATTAGGGTGGCAGCCACATACACCAGGGGTTTGAACCTGGCCCAAGACTGCCAAAAAACAGTGACAACTACAAAAAAAATAGCCAGGAGTTGTAGCTATTTGGGAGGCTAAAGCAAGAGAATCACTTAAACATAAGAGTCTGAGGTTGCTGAGAGCTGTGATGCCACAGCACTCTACCACGGGCAATATAGTGAGACTCTGTCTCAAAAAATAATAATAATAACTATATACACTTAAACACACACACACACACAAAAGTGGTGAGGTCTGTAGGGAACAGAGCGTCAGCTAATGGCTGGCCTCTTACTGGGGCAGGAGAACCTAGAGCCTTGTGCCAATGGAGAAGGTCCTTCACCAAGTCCTCCAGTAACCTGCAGTGGATTTTCTCAAAGCTGAATAGACTTATTCGGGATATAAGTGTCACCCACACAAGATTTCTAAAAATAAAAAGATAGTTTCAGGGAGGCCAGAGGTCTCACAATAGCAAGGTGGAGCTAGAAACAAAGTTTGTTATTACTAAGAATATCTCTAGAAGCAACTTGGGAATCCAGAGGGAACTGAAGGACAAAGCCTTCTTCCAAGCTTGATGAAAATGCTTGCCTGAACAGAAAAGAAAAATGCACAAATGTGAGTTGCTCCTATAAATAGTTTCTTTGAGTGTATATGGATTTTTTTTTTTAAGGAATAGCATTTGGAGCAAGGAGCTGATTCACACATGGGTAATTCTCAGTTACCTTTACAGATTAGTTTTAATGCTGAGAATTGTATAGTTTTAGATCATGTGGAATCATGTTACTCACTCTTCTAAGAAGTGGAACTAAATATATCATACCTAAGGAGAAAAAATTTCCTAGACAACTGCTATAGGAAGCTTACACATTATCAGAGAAAAATTCATTTAATATTTAATTATTCATTTAGTATTTAACATGTCCTTAAGAATATCCATGAAGTAGCTGTCCCTCTGGGGCTATTGACTCAATGGTTAACAGATCAGTCAAATGAGACAAATAATGGATTTAACCCAATAAATTTCCTGAATGAATTAAGTTTTTAACACATTTGCCATGAAATCACTTAAAGGGCATCATGAAGAAATATTTTTCCCATAGGAATTTAGAACCTATAGAAATTTGCATAAGCAAATAGATTTAATTAAAATTGACTGTTAATGAACTGGTCCTTTTCAGCCTATATTTTAGGAGGCAACCTGGCCTCATTAAAAGAGGATGGACCTTGGAACCAAAGGCATAGGTTAGAATTTCAGCTCTCCACTGGTATTTGTGTAGCTTTAGGTAAGTTATATGACTGCTCTGAGCTTTTTCCAATTTGTAAAGGAAATAATAATACACATGTGTGTTTTGAGCTTAATTGAGGTTATGTAAGATAAAGTATTATCTAGAAGAATATTTGGTACATAGGAAATGCTCAACTTTCATCATTATTCATCACATTACTTTTTTCTTTTCTTAGTATCAAGTAACAACAACAATTATTCTTATTTTTCTCCTATAAGTGCTAAACTCCCTCAGCTAAAACATACTTAAGCAAATACACTTTCCAGTAAATAGTACAAGTAATATATCAGTTAGGGTCCTGGGACTAAACAGGGAGCATACTCATATTTGGGTCATTTCAGAAAGCTTCAGTAAAAAAAACTAAGAAGATGTGAGCAGGGAAGAGGAATCCGCAAAGAATGGGGCATTACTTGGGCAATGCTGGAGTCTATACCCCACCAGGCCTAAAGGAACAACTAGTTGTCAATACCTTAGAGGGGAGAGTCATATAAAGTGGGCTGCCTTGAAAAGGGAGGTTGCTGTCTGGGACACAGGTAGCCTAAGGTGACCCTGAAAGGAAGGTGAGGAAATACAATCTCCTTTTCCTCTGTCCCACTAATCTCCTGTTGGGACTCTCTACTGGCCAAATGCAACTAAGCTGGAGGGCAAAGAAGGATGCTATGCCCTCAAGGGTCAGCCTTCAAGGGCAAAACACCACCTAGGGTAGGACAGGGAGAAGAGTGGATGGGAAATGGAAGATGTGCCTCACAAATTGGCTCTGCAGTCTATGAAGAAGATTGCATTTTTCTGCCATCTCCCTTCATCCTAAGAAAAATCTATCATTTATCTTTTAAAATCTACCATTTACCTTTAATTCTTCCAATACTCTGTGAGGTAAGTATTATTATTCTCTTATCTCCACTGCACAAAAGAGGAAATCAGCTCCAAGAAGTGAAGTAAACTGCCCAGGGAATAGTAGAACCTGACTTGTCTGCCTCTGAACTCCATGTTTTTCTCTATTCGGCCACACTGCTTTGCTGCTGATGGCATGAATCAGGCATTTTAATTATCAATAAATGGTAACTTCTGCAAATACGAAAGCTGCACCTAAAACAAAGACTGTTTGATAGAAGATTTCCTCTCAGAAAGGCAGTTAGCTCAGTTCCTAGAAGATCCTCCTTTAACAAACACAATAGAAAAGCTTGCACTGAAAAGCAAGCCAGGCAAGAGAACACTTGCATGTGCAATTTCAATATGATAGGAGTTTGCACATCAAAGTTAATTGGGAAGAAGGAAGAGTCAGCTCCTGCAGGGAGGAGCACTTTGGAAATAAAAATGAAGAGAGGGGCTGGGTAAGATAGATGGTGCTGAAATATTCAGAGACAGAATCTGAGCTGGAACACCTTTATAAATTTTGCTACTTTGATGCAAGGATAAAGGAGTTAAGACAAGTTGTTTCCTAGAGATTAAGGATTTATATAGTAGAAAAAGCCCTGAACTGGTCACCAGAAGAAATAAGTTCTACTTTCCTCGGTATGTTACATGCACGGGAACAGCTATACGGCATTAGGAAAAATCCCGTCTCTTTCCCGCTCTCCCAGTTGCTTGCTTCTCTGTAAAGTGGAGATAACAGTATCTCCACAATCCAGCTCACAGGGCTGTTGGGGGATTAATTAGATAATATCTCAGAAAGTTTTCTGGAAATTCTTCCGTTCCCTGCAAATATACTTCCATTCACTGAAACAGCAAATGCACCAGTCCATAATGACACCCTTAAACATAAAAGTGAAAGGGGTTCCAATGATCCACAACTATTAGGGAGGCTCAGTTGGACAGTTGCTTTTTATTTTTCAGAAGAATTTTCTATTCTTCCCCTCTTTTGTAACTAATATTTTATTCTTCTGTACAGTAAGTCAGTTGATGGAGCAAATGCTGAATTATAAAGCCACTCAGATATGTTCATTTGAAAAAAGTTTAATGAGTACTTTGTGTGTACCCGGCACAGTACTAAGCTCTTGGATAAACACCAAACTTTCTTGATTCCACGGGAAAGAATTATTTGGGTGAAGTTGCCTATGAATTATCAAGAAGCAACCAGTTACATATGTCTCCAACATAGTGTCACCTCCTACTCATTAAATGATAGATTTGTCTAAAACTGTATAAATAGACATAAAAATGACAGAAGGATTGACAGTCTTTTCTTTAATTAGATTCTAATCTAAATGAAGAATAAGGCCAGATGTGGTGACTCATGCCTGTAATCCCAGCACTTCAGGATGATCACTTGAGGACAAGAGTTTGAGACTACCCTGGGCAACATAGCCAGATCCCCATCTTCATAAAAAATTTTAAAAATTAACTGGTGTAGTGGCACATGCCTGTAGTTCCAGCTACTTAAGAAGCTTAAGCGGGAGGATCCTTTGTACCTACAATTAGAAGCTGCATTGAGCTATGATCATGTCACTTCACTCCAGCCTGGGTAACAGAGCAAGATCCTATCTCTAAAATAATTGAAAATATAAAAGATGTACATGTGGCATACATAAAGAGGGAACTTTGTTTACTATAAAATACAACCACACAGAAAGATAGCAAAAAAATAGGACCAATTTATCAGGGCTTACCCAGCAAAGTGTCTGTAGGCAAGAACATAGGAGAAGAACATACAAGGACTAAATGTTCAATAACTTAATAGGAAAGAAGTATACGAGGAGGGAAAAACAGGTTTTCCATGGCAAAGTCTCAATTATTGCCTCAGGCTCTTTAATTACCACTAATTTGCCCTCCACATACACAAGGTATATAACTTGGACATTTGCTTCTCTGTCCCTCTGCTAACTCTGTGGCAGAAACAAAGAAAGAAAGTGCCTAATACCACTTTGTGCCTTCTAACATTGTGTATTAAGAGAAAGGACTCCTTAGCCTAGACTCAAAGACAGCAATAGAAGTTTCCTGGTATTTACACCCTTTCCCTTTTTTCCAAGATATCCTATTCAGCCTATGTGACCTTCTGCTAGAGGCTATGGAATCTGAGATCTAGAATGAGCTTAGGGTAAAAATGAAGTAATTAAGATAAGGAGAATATTAACAACCTGCCCAAGATTATAGAGTTGCCTGGCACAACACAGTAATTAGATGGAGACCCCTGTAACTCATACCCAAAGCTCTGTCCAGCTGATGATAACAACCCGTGCATAGGTTTTCCTAAAACTGGCTTTATAGGTCAACCCAGATGTATTTTGCAGTCTTCCCAAGCGAGTTTAAAAATTTGGATCTTAACAAAGTTGGTGCAATCTACTTACAACCACAAGCACAAGGATCATCCTGTATAATCAGGCAGCAGCTTCTGCTAGTTAGGGAGCCCCCAGGAATGGGCCTCAGAGGTGCTGGAATGGTAGGTTTCAACTAGAGAAGTCCATTGATCTGTGATTTACATGTTTAATCTGACTTTATCTCACACACTATTCCCTAACACTATCTCTCTGCTCTAGTCAATATCTCCAACACCTGTGACAGTTTCATTTCTACCTACTAGCCATAAATTCATGATATTAGATTGTTCTTCTCCTCATTTTTATAAACTTTTTATATTCTTTAAAGTCAAGAAAAAACTCTTTATTCTAATAACAACTTCACCTGCTGCTCCAAGTCACGTAGGTTCCCACTTTGTCTGAATTACAACAACAAAGGATATATATTTTATACCACAAAATCATCTACTACCAGACATTTCTTCACTGTTATAGATTTAATGATTGCTTCTTTGACTGGGGGTTGAATAGGTACACTGTTAGACTTCTTCCATATTGTAGATTGTATGATTACAAAATAAAATTCCTTAATACTAAGAACTATTATCATTCTTTTGCCATTTCAATAGTGTTTAACATAAGGTACATTCAATAACCACTTATTAAAATATATTAGTAGGTATAAATTCATAAGAAAAATAGCAAGTTATAGCAAAATCTGGAAAATATTTATTCCTACCATCAAATAAATGAAAATTAGAATCTCTAAGTTTCTATTTGTCCCACAAATTAGCACAGTTTTTCTCTTTTAAAATAAAATACTTCATAATAGTGTATTTAAATGCATATAATTAAATATGCATTTCATATTTAATTGGTCAGCTTCCAAAATGACGGTAGTTTTTGGAGGAAATTCAATGAGGCTTGGCTCCCGTAGCACAGTGGTTACGGAGTCAGCCACATGCACCGAGGGTGACGGGTTCAAACCCAGCCCAGGCTAGCTCAAGAACAATGACAACTGCAACAAAAAAGTAGCCATGCATTGTGGCGGGCACCTATAGTCCCAGCTACTTGGGAAGCTGAGGCAAGAGAATCGCTGAAACCCAAGAGTTTGAGACTGCTGTGATACCACGGCACTCTACCAAGGGCAACATAGTGACACTGTCTCAAAAAAAACAAAAAAATTTAATGATAAGTACTAAAAGCTTAATGATGTTGTACACTTTTATATAATAATTCAGAAAGCAACCTGAAATATGGAAAGTGCTTTGTATGCAAAATCACTCTCAGCTGTGTTACTTATAATAATGAAAATTTGGGAACAAGGTAGATATCTAATAGTAAGAAAATAGCAAAACAAAATATGAGGAACCTCATGATATAGTATGTAGTTAAAAATATATTTTACAAGATATTTTAATTATGCAAGAAAATGCTTATGTTATAATGTTAAATGAAAAAAGCAGTATTGCAGTTGAGTATGTAGTATGATCCTATATAATTAAGCTATGCACAAAGACTCAAAAGAAATTTAACAAAATATTAGCAGTTGCATTTAGGTACTGTATCTTTTTTCTATTTTCTTGGTTTCTCAAATTTTCAACATTTGGGAAAAATGAATACTTAAAAAGCTGGATTAAAAGAAAGCCTTTGTGTGAACACAAAACAAGTCACTAACCATAGCTTCCTACTTCAGAGAATAAACAGAAGTGTTGGCTTTGGTTTATATGATTGGTGGGGGGGGGGTGCTTAATTTTCCTTTCTCCTTCATTTGTTTATGTGTGAGTGCTCAAGTTTGGTATTTCACTTATCATGTCAGACTTTGTCTTTGGGAATCTATAGACTCAGAAAAAGCTTAGTTAGGAAAAAGATGACCAACATTAATTTCTCTCTCATTTCCCTATTTCCACCTGCCATTTGGGTATCAATTGACATCCCTTTTTCTTCTGGACCTAGTAATGATATCTACAAAAAGAATTCAGGCTCCACTTCACCTAGAAAATCAATCAGTAACTGAGTTCTCCCTGCTATGCTCATTTCTTGGAAAGCAAAGTACATGGAAAATAGACAAATGCAAATAAAAAAATGAATCAGCAAATAAGAAATGTAGGCTTTATAGGACCAAAAGGAGCTTTATATTTTCATATTACTATAAGTTGGGAAAAAATGCAAAGTGAGAGACAAAGTCTGACACAATTAGCAACAGAAATATTCAGAAAATAACATATACTAACAAGGCTCTTTACGTAAGTTTAGCTTGAACAAATTTTGTTCCCTTTGAACCTCTTAATGTCTCCCTGAAAATTGCATCAAAAATTGTGTCTGAGCACTCTTTATCAGTGCTTCCCCATAACTCACCATAACTCCTGTTTGAATGCTATCAAATGCAGATTGTTTCACTCTCCACCAACACGTCAGAACTTCCAGGAGAAGTACCCAGGAATCTACTTTCAATCAGTTCCCCAGACAATAATCTTCATAAGCGTGCAGAGCACCATACTGTTGACGGGCCATTGGGAACCTCTGTTCTGCATTATGTTCCTTGATAACTCACTAGTTTTCATCATTTCAGTGCCATATGTCTGCTTTCTCATCTCTATGTCCTGGGTCTTAAATTTTTCTCTCTTCCTCTTCTCCCTACCCACACCCTTCTTCCTTTATTTAGCTACTGCTTCTTCAAGACTTAACTCAGGGAATATCTCCTCCTGGAAGAATTTCCTGATTCTCTCAGCACCCCAGCCCACCCCCACTGCCAGCCTGAGCCAGTGTCTCTTTTCTCTTGTTCCATAATGCTTCCTGAATGCCTCCAATAGTATATTAGCCAAATTTATACTGAAATGATCTATTTACCTGTGTGTCACTGCTGCCTCCACCCAGGACTCAAAGTCCTCTGAGGTTGGAAAAGATTTCATATTTATATATGCAATCACAACATAAAATATGCTCAGTGAATGTTTACGGATCTCTGCTTCAGTGAATGTTTACGGAACTCTGCTGCACTGAACTGCTTCCCTTGACTAGAATTATGAAAAGGAAAGCACATTTTGTCTCTAGAATGAAAACAATCATATCTTTTACTTTGTAGCTAATGATCATATAAAACCATCATTGAATTTCCTTCTATTCCTCCCAAATGATAACAGCAATCCTTCTTACTAATTCATGCCCCAGACATTTACTAGGCACTTGTGGTATGCACTGAACTATGGCAGGGTCCAGGGACCCACAGATAAATATAATAAAAATCTCTCTCCTTGAGGAACTGCAAGTTTAGTGGGAGAAAAAAACCAATAACGCAATGCACTAAGTGCTCTGCGAAAGCTCAGGATAGCTGGTGTGGGACCCCCAGGAGGCACTAAGTGATTCATACACTGAATGGCTTCAAAGCCCATTGTGAGTTATTCTGCTCTTGCGAACGCTGCGCTTTACGTTATTCAAATGCCATTTTATATACAGGTGTTTTTCCCCAAGTAGAAGAAAAGGAACATGAAAGTAGAGACTGACAGTTCCTTTCATCTCTTTTCTGCATCTGGTCCAACCTTTCTTGCCACAGAGGAGGTGTCCGCAGAGTTCAATGCCCAGACAGTGCACTGAAAATGCCCATTGAATGAATCATGGGAAGGCAGTCTCTTTACATAAGAGAACACAAGCCACCTTTGACGTCAGTACAAATTTATTAACAACTAATTGACATTTTAGAAAATAAAAGTACATCATCAGAGTAGCCTAATTCTTCACTCCCAAGGGTATGGAAATGCCAGAGTACCCTCTCTTTCAACACTCACCTTGACTAGTATTTCAAAATCGTCCAGCTGAGTCATTTTGCAGTAAATCAATTACTTCTCCTTCTGGGATTCCATGTTTTATGGACTTTCCCCCCCACCCGAAATAATTATAGCTCTCTATACCACAACTTTTCACCCTATATAAAAGACCAAGGTACTTCCAATTCATCTCTAACAAATGTAGGGTCTATTGCTTGATAATACCTTGCCTTTTGGTGTTAGCTTCCAGCTGCAGGGAAGAAAGTTACAACAAAAGCTTCCATTCAACAACTTTCCTAACCATACTCCCTCCCACCACCTCATGGTGTCCTTCCCGCCTGGGCAGTGGGCGGTGTCTGGAGCAGTTTTGTCCTGTGAATCACAGGACAGCTCTGTGCGTAGTCTGCTGGCCTGAGGCCCAATATAGAAGGAGCCTCTGGGATGTGTCATCACCAGCTAAGTTATAAGAGACCCATTGAGAGCCTCAGGATAAATATCGCTGAGTCACCATGAGAAAAAACAAAATGATAATAAGATGATCCCCATAAAATCTTTGGTCCAAGCTCCTCACTATTCACAAAGAAAGGTGAGGTTCACTGAGGCATTGAGGCTTTTCTCTTTTTTGACATTTTTCTGTTTCATATCATATTCACAATTGTCATGTGAATACTTTTAAATTTGAGCAATGTGAGAGTGGCATTTGATTAAAGGTTGTGGAATGCACGCACAGACTGTAGTCTACAAATTATGTGTTACAAATATTAATCTACACTTTCCATTGTGAAATCAGCTCTAAACCATGAGCCATTCTGCTTCTCTAGCTAAAATAAGAAAAGCATTTATAGACAGAAAGATAGATAGATAGATAGATAGATAGATAGATAGATAGATAGATAGATAGAACTCAGAGTGATGGAGAGAATTTATCTCGTAGGTCTGGCATTCTATTATGTATAGCTTTCTTAATCTGAGCTGTAGAAGCAAAATTATCATCGGTAAATAATTATCCTTTCAGAAATTCCTGATTTTTTTACTGACATGTCCCTTTGTTCTTTAGTTGTTTCTGTTTATCAGTCATCAATGAATCCTAATTTTTATTTTCCTGAAAAGTCTACATTGTGAACAGGCCCCATAGATGAAGGAAAATTACAACTGAATTATATGTATTTGAGACCTAAAAATACTATTGGTTCAGACTACTTAGGACAGGAGAATTTGAAGAAAATTAACCAGAGTTAAAATAAAGCTAAAAGAGACAAAAAGAGTTGGGAAAGCATCACGCAGATTTTACTTAAGGCAGATGCATAAAAGTTGTTCTAATGAGGCTTCAGTAGAACAACTTCTATCTTAGCACCAAGTAACTCAGAAAGTACCCTCAAGCGATCATTTCTCCCTGTTTAACAATTGCTACCCAAAGAGTCATTGCCCACAAACTATGCAAACAGAAGAAAAGCAATGCATAAAATGAAGAAACTCAATGTTAATTAAAAGAAACATCAACAAGGAATGTAACACAACCAAGAAAACATAAACCTATCAATTCTCTGCCTCTTAGGAAGCAACAACCCATTAGCATCCTTGCAAGGGAATTAGCCCACTGTGGTAGTGTCATTAACACACACAGTTGGAATTGTATATGCCTCTTACTTTGGAGAAAATTTTTAATCAATGGTAAAAGCAGTTTTTTAAATATTAAAAGAACAGCAGAAAAGAAGTTGGACAAAGAATTTGGATTGTTTTTTTCATTTCAAGAATTTTAGTATTGCAGGTGCCTGTAGTACAGTGGTTACGGCACAAGCTACATGCACTGAGGCTGGCGGGTTTGAACCCGGCCGGGCCAGCTAAAACAATTACAACTGCAACAAAAAGATAGCCTGGCATAATGGCTGACACTTGTAGTCCCAGCTACTTGGGAGGCTGAGGCAAGAGAATCACTTAAGCCCAAGAGTTTGAGGTTGCTGTGAGCTGTGATGCCACAGCACTCTACCGAAGGCAACATAGTGAGACTCTGTCTCAAAAGAGTTTTAGTATTTTAGCAGTGTTTTATGGGCATTGAAGGTAACAAGTTCAAAGTGAATATCTATTAAGAGTAAGTCATAAATTATAATACTTTTCTGGGCAGAGCACGGTGGCTCATACCTATAATCCTATCAATCCTAGCACACTGGAAGGCCAAAGAGGGAGAATTACTTGGTCTCAGGATTTCTAAATCAGCCCGAGCAAGAGCAAAACCCAATTTCTATTGAAAACAAAAAAATGAGCCTGACATTGTGGTTGGTGCCTGTAGTCCCAGCTACTCAGGAGACTGAAGCAAGAGGATTATTTGCGCCCAGGAGTTTGAGGTTGCAGTGAGCTATGATGATGCCTCTGCTCATCATTTTACTGTCTCAAAAAACAAAAAAGGAAAATAATAATAAGAATGCTTTCCTGTGATGAGAAAGTCACTCTCTCATTCTCAATATATTCTTTTTCTTTCATATTCATGGATGCATGGCAGATAAAATCAAGTCAGCCCCTTTAGTAGAATACCCTTTTTAAAAAAATTGCTTTCATTTTCGTGGAAAGAGTTATAGCTTACCCCATTCAAAACAAAAAACTTTAAGATAACCCATAAGGAAGGGCAAATGACATGAAAGATGTTGATTTTGAGATTAAGGAAGAGAGAAATTAGTGAAATATTAGGGCTTTTAGAATCCAGTTGTAGCTGGATTCAAATTCTGTTTCAGCTATTTCCCTATTTTGTGGCCAAGAGGAACTACTTAACCCTTCTGAATGTCAATTTCATGGTCAATATAAATATAGATATTCAGACTCACACTGCAGAGCTGCTGTGATGATGAGCCTACATATCAGCATGTACTAAACTCTGTACCAAGTTCAAAGAAGGTGCTTCTTGAATGTTAGCTTCATGCTACTTGGTCCTCTGAAGCATCTTTAACACCAAGAGCTTTAACGAGTCCTAAGAATCAAGGTTAATTATAATTATAACTAATATTTCAAATTGGAGGACTAATATTTCAATTGGAGCTCAAAATACGTTGTACAATCTACTGGTGATAGAGGTAAGAATCTTGAATTGTGGTCTACCTTTCTCAACTCAGAGTAAGCAAGCATTGGGATTTTTAGGAAACTCAGATTTTATAAATGCTATAGAACTATTATATTAAAAATGCACTCTTCCCAGGATTGTTATTCTACCATTACACTGCCACAAAAATGAGAGGAACCCATCCTAATTCTAGAGACACACAAGTATGGTACAAGATATAATGTTTTGTTTCCATGTCCAGTCCTAAGCTTTTCCATAGCAATCACTAAAGTCACATGAACATTTCCAACTTTATATCCAGAGATTTGAAATCCTTTTCATTCCAATGCTTCCTTCTTCAAGGACTCATTGAATGAACCTAAAAATGAATCCTATCACTTTTCCAGCAAGAAGCTAGTCATAACACCCACGGTCAGCTGCTAGCAGCAGGCAGCTACCAAGTTTCTCAGCAAATCTAAAAGGCTTTAAGTGTAGAGAAAGAACATGTGGAGGACCTGACACACCAAAGAAAGCTCACCTCGATTCACCATGGCTCCCATGATTATCCAAATAGCTGTTCAGAGCGTGGTCACTCTAATTGGAGCCTGTGCTGAATCATTGCCTTTTGTGTGGTACCCATTTGGCACCTGAAATTAGATTTTGTTCTAGCTTCATTCATAATGGTGATGAGGGATGGATGTGGGATTGTACAACAGTAAAACCCATAATGATTATTTTGCTAATAGATGAATTTCTTAGTAAAACTGGAAAATGGTAGGTTTTTTTTCTAAGCATTTGGCTACTTTTGTTTTTTTAGCACCAAAGGGCTTATTAGCTCAATTTTTCAAAAGGACAATGACACTTGAGAAGCTGGAGTTTTATTTTTAAAGACCTCTATAATTCATGAAGAAGTAATATAAGTGAAAGCATGTAAGTTGAAAAATAAAACTAAATAAAATATCTGAAATTGAAGTGGCCAAAGTAAAAACTTGGGGTGAAAAAGGTCTTAAGTTTCCAATCATCTAACCCCTTCCATTATGAAGACCGTGTATACCATACTGCATCAAAGATAGTTATTGATTACTTGAGAAGGAGACCCTGTAGCTCCAGCAAGAGTTGGGTACCAGCCTATATGAAAAAGACAGAGGTCTGAGTTCCCTAAAAGTAATTCCTGTTACTTGCTTATGCCAAGAGAACAGAAAAAAAGAGTATTATTAAACCAGCTTCAGACACTTCAAAAGTGGAGGCAGGAGAGATACACACCAGATCATTTCAACAGCACTCAACTGGGAAATGACATATGAATCAAAGTCCCTTTCACGTCCAACACTATGAGAACAATAATAATTGTATTACTATAATTATAAACATTTACTGAACATTTATGATGTGCCAGGAAATATCCTAATCACTGAAAATATATTAACTAATGTAATTCCCACAAAATTCTAAAAAATAGCTACAACGTTAATATCCAATTTTCAGATGAAGAAATGGAGGCCAAGAAAGGTTAAATAACCCACACAAGATTACATGGCTAGTAAGTTTAAGTCTAGGCTATGACATTTCGCCTGTACTAAGAGGCCATTTTGTTTTTTATAGAAGAGACCAGAAGTCAATAAAGGGGAGAAAAACTGTTCTTTTATTCAAATTAATTGAATACTTACCCAAAAGAACCCATTCTAATTCCTAAAACAATTAAAGCTTCAGGTTTTTTTTCCTCCCTCATCAATGGTTAGATCTAGAAAATTAGCTAGGGGAAATAAGAAAAGCTATAATGTTTCCATATTAGAATTTTAATGAGTACATTTTGAACCTATCACAGATGACAGTCAATATAAATGTACAAAAATTCCAATATAAAATAGAAATTTTCAATCCTTTTATTTCATTTTCCTTGCTCCCAAATTAACTTTGAAGCAACAACACAAATATAACCATAGGAATTATATTGGAGGAGTGAAGTCAATTGAGGGAATTTCTATGAGATAGCCCACAGGATCCAGACTGTTTGTGAGCCAATACACTCAGAAGTACAAGAGTTTAACAGTAAGAAATATAATAATATAATTCATTATATAGTATTAATAAATCGGGGGAAAAAATAAACACACTATTCTCTCCCTGTTTATCTAAAAAGTATACAAAAAAACTTAACATTGAGCCCTGATTTTTAGGATTTAATAAAAAGGGATCATAGAAATACTTCCTCCAATAGCCAATGTCTTACCCAGTGATAGCAGATGAAAGGCATTCTCATTAAAGTCAGGAGCAGCAGCAGAACGCCCGCTATCACCACCTGTTAATAATGTGTTTAAAGCGCTTGCTAACAAGTCTAACGAAAGTGAGTAATAAGTATCGAAAATGACAAGGTGAGTCTAGCATTAAGTGAAAATGACAGAGCTCTCTCCTTGACAGGCCCCAAAATAAGGAGAAAAAAGCAGAAATCAATACAAAGGTAACTGATTGCAAATCAATGTTTTCCTGCATAACTATAATCAGAAATGTGAACACCCCCATACACACACACACACAGAGCCTCAAAAACATAGTCATGAAGATTTCTTGGTTTTTGTTTTGCTTCTTTCTTTAAGAAAGTAGAGGGGCCATATGAAAAAATGAACTACAAAACTTTATTGGAGCACATAAAAGGAGTCATAAAAAGAAAGAACATGTTTCTGAAGAGGAAAGTATATGCAATTCCAATCACATGCAATCTAATCTGAATTATTTATCCATATATTTGTATTTAAGGACTTTTATGAGTACTTTCATAAACACACAAAGGAAGAAAGAATAGGGTCTTAAGCCCAATATCCCTAACACCCAACTACAAAACAATCACCACTTTTTCTAAACTTTGCTATAGCCTCAAATTGCACTTCCCCATCGTCTCCCCCTGCTTATGTGTTTTAAGACAACATATAAATAAATGTGTAAGAGTATTCAGAAAATTTCTGAAAGACCATAATAAAGGAATAATTTCTGTAATAATTACAATAATTGATCCCGGCACCAGAAGAGAATCTACTAAAAGTGAATAAAAACACCAAAGAGATACAACAATGTATAAAAATTTGATATTCAACATAAGTAACTTTTTTTTTTTTTTTTGCATATAGAGCACAGGTTAACTAATCATGGTATTGGGACAACTTGATAATCATTTGGGCGAAAAACATAAGACCTTCCTTCATATCATGCTAAGATAAATTCCAGGATGAACTCAAGATTTAAATATGAAAAATGAAGCCATAGAAATACTCAAAGAAAATATATATGAATATTTCTTTTCTCTAATGGTGAGGACAGGCTTTCTAAGCACTATATAGGGCAGACATTTTCCCAATTGTATAAACTAAGAATAAAATGTTTTCATTAATTTTAAAATGAAAACTTTTATATATAAAAAAATTTCAGATAGGCTATACAAAGTGGGAAAATTCAACATCTTTTAGAGACAAAGAGTTACAATAGGTTTCTCTTAAAAATCAGTGGGAAACAGTGCATCTTAGAAGGGTACAAGTGAAAAATACTAAATGCAGTATATAAATGTCTTCATATAGTGATTAGAAGGCCATAAAGACTATGTTAAATAGTTCAATGAAAATATTTCAGATTGTATATAAAGTCAGCTCATTGTGCCCCATGATTGCACCAATGTACACAATTATGATTTAATAAAAATAAAAAAAAAAATCAGTGGGAAAAATAAATATGTCCAGTAGAAAGAAAGACAAAGGCCACGAACAGGCAAATTCACCAAAATGGGCAAATTAAAAATTTAAATTAATATATGGAAAATCAACATCACTAGTAAGCAAACAAATAAAAAATAAAATAAAGAGATGCTCTATGTTATCTACCACATCATACATTAGAAGAAAAAGTAATACCCATTGCTGGCACACTCATTTGTTGCCAGTGGGAATATAATCAGTGCAGTATTTTGAGAGAGGTATTGGGCAGATGCATCACAAGCCTGATAAACACACATGCCATTTGAATCAGCATTAAAAAGGACATACAGATGGATGTGCAAAGATGATGGTCAAAGCATTGTTCAAACGGTTAAAAAAAAAACAGTTAACAAATAGGGTGGCATCTGTAGTTCAGTGGGTAGGACGCCAGCCACATACACCACGGTTGGTGGGTTTGAACCCGACCTGGGCCAGCTAAAACAACAATGAAAACAAAAACAACAGCTGGGTGTTGTGAAGGGCACCTATAGTCCCAGCTACTGGGGAGGCTGAGGCAGGAGAATCACTTGAGACCAAGAGTTTGAGGTTGCTGTGAGCTGTGACCCCACAGCACTCTATCCAGGGCGACAGCTTGAGATTCTGTCTCAAAAAAAATAACAAGTGAACAAATTAAATACCCGACAATAGAGAATTATCTAATTTAATATTGCTATTAAAATGTAAAGAAATACTATGAGATAACTGCAGACGATGCTCTAGATGTATACATAAAAATGTTTATAGAAAGCAGCTGAGTAAAAAACCACAGGCTATGAAATTGTATGTAGAGTATAAATCCCATTTCTGTAATATGCCTAAACATGCATAGAAAATAAACTGGAAGGATATACATCAAAATTTAACAGTATTTAGTTCTGAAATCACTGGTTTCAGTTTTTCTCCTTTTTGTGTCTGTGCCTAATGTAATCTAATTATTCCACAGTGAACAGGTGCTATTTGTGTTGAAGTTTTTTAAATACAAAAAAATGTATGTACAGGTATAGCTTTAAATGTAGTTTTAGGCTAAAGACCCAACAAAGTTGTAGGAAGAAAGAATGACGATGGAATGCCTGAGTCTCGACTGCATGGAGGCTTCTCGCACAAAAGATGGACAGTACAGACCACCTGTGACTTGATGGGAATAGGCTACTTCAGATGTTAACTTATATGTCCCAGCTGCTGTGAAATATAAGGCAGGCTTGGAAATGCAAGCATAATTACAGAAATTCAAACTTTAGAATAATTTTGATTAGTTCCCCTGGGCACTAACAAAGTTAGTAAAGGAATCTTAACAACAATAGATGATAGACATGTTTCTAAAACGTAGTCAACAATAAGTTGTTCCTAACACAAAGAAATGATAAATGCTTGAGTGATGGATATCCCAATTGCCCTGACTTGATTATTACACCTTGTATGTGTATATCAAAACATCACTTCTACCCTATAAATATACACAATTATTATGTACCCATAATAATTAAAAATTTAAAAATAAAAAATGCTAAGTTTTCAAATCTTCTAATTATTATTCTGAAACTGTATGCCAGTTTACATCTTTAAAATGTAATCATTGAGTCATTGACTGATTTAACTGTATAAAAAAGCACTTGCCAACACATTTTTCTATAAATGATAAAAGAAGAGAGTAACTATATTGTTTTAGGATAAGCAGGCAGAAAACCTGCATGAGCTATCTCACCTCTCTCCACAGCCTATAGCATCCTTGATCATCCCAAGATTAGCTCAGCTCTGTGACAAGTTTGGCCTGGCCCTATTCCCAATTAAGAGAAATTCAAAAAGCTCGGTATAACTGGGCATTTAGCCAATGAAAGGAAACAGACATTTGTTGAATTGCAGCTTCTTGCCAGACAGGGTTATTAGCTTATATCTATTATTACTATTTCACTCAGTTCATCATAATTTATGGGGGTAGGTCATGGCATCTCCCCATTCAACAGATGATAAAACCAAGCCTATGATAAATTAAATGATATTCCTAAACTGTCACAAGAAACAAGTGATGGAGGTGAGGTTCAAACCCATCTCTCTCTAGCTCAAAGGTTTTGCCCTTTCTAATAGACTGTAAAAATTCATCTGGTTTTGTGTCACCATATAGCAGTTGGAGGTGGGATAGCGTGGAGGATGAGCTCACAGACTTTTGAACCACAAATCCTGAGCTGAAATGTCTATTCTGCTGATTAGATGTGTGATTCTGCAATGCTAGTCAACCTCAGCTTCCTCCCCTGTTAAGGCTGAGAGAACATTAGTACCAACCAAGTACTAGATTTGATAGACTTAAGGTGTATGATTCTTGGGATAATTTGTTGGGGTTTTTTTGTTTGTTTGTTTGTTTGTTTTTACATACAGGAAGCATCAATAAGTGTCAGCTATCTTTATACTATTTGTGGCACTTTTTGTAGCCACTTCATGCCTTTTTCAATAGCTGGTCTTTGCCTTATTCTCCTGCCTTCCTCATTTCTCAAATTTCTCCCTAATGGCTCTGTAACACTGCAATTCCCATCTCCAGCTTAGAGACTGGGTCCCCTGCCAGAAGCCAGGCCATCTTGAGGTCAGCTGCATGCCACGCTGCCTGGGGTGCCACAAACTGGCCATTCTCAGGCACTGTCTTGCTGTGCTGTCAGTCTATGGGGTGCCAACAGTGAGTTATTGCAGGACCTTCAATAGTGACAGCTTGCTTGGCTGTGCCATCTACCACTTGTCACCCTTCCCTCAGTATACTGTGCTCTGCTTGCAAACTGGCAAAATGTCCTTTTGTCTCTACCACTGGCACCTGCCCCACCCCTTGAAGCAGATTCTGTTTTCAGATTCTGGCACCACAACACTCAAAAATGCACCCAGGCTAATCTGCCCATTACCCATTGAGCTGAAGCTGGCATTCAGAGGGATATGAAAGAGAAAGCTTCTAAATGTAGAGAATGTGAACCCTCTCCAATCTACGGAGTACCTTAAAAAGCTTCCTGATAAAACAGTAAGCTGGGAATCATAAAAGTGCTTCATTTTAAAATTTCGACAGACTGGACAATATTCAATTCAGACCACTAAATGAGATACTTCTGAAGATGGTATGATTCTGTACAAAGAATCTGTACAATGATTCTGCACATCCTGTGTTTCTAGAAGCAAGGTTGACTTCTACAGCCTGACCCCCTCAGCTTTTCTTTCTTTCAAAACACCTTCACCGGCACTTTGGCAGACCGCAAAAAAGAAGGATTTTCAGTGTGATCTCTTATTTGAAATCAACTTCAGATCTCTCCTATCATTTTTCATTTTTTATTATATGATAACAAGCGCTTAACACTGGCTCAGATGTCCAAATCCTTCCAGATTACCTCTAATGCTGCAGACACCTCCCTTAAGGAGATAGCAAAGTATTTTCAGTAGCATAGGACTAAAGAGAAAAAGTACATCCTAAGGTGTAAAAAGATACATTTCCCAACCTTGTCCACTACTCTAGAAATAGAACAATGAATTCTCTAACCTCTCCATACATCCAAAGTTTCCAAGTACTTTTTCTGAAATTTCTAAATATTTGCATTTTTCATTTTGCTTTTTGAAGATAAATAGTTTATACCTATCCTATACTTTTCACCCGAAGTTCTCAAAAATATTTATACAAACATTTCTCAATGTGGAAGTTGTTATTCAAATTTCAGGAAAGAATGAAATAGAAGCAAAATCGTCCCATGATTTTCTGAAAATATGCTTGCAAACAAGAGGCACAGAATTGATATCAAATTGGAAGGAAAGGCTGCTAGATAAACATTTTACTCTTTATGCTGAAGTGATGTTATAGTTTCTAGCAGGACTTGATAACAGGATGAAAAGCCAAGTATTTGTAGAGCATCTAATAACCATACAACATGTACCCTAAAAAATATTGTAGGGAGGAAAAAAAGTATAACATAAATCTCTTTAATCACTCACAATCTTGTTTTTAGAACAAGGCTGTCACTAGAAGCAATTATAAAACACTACAGTCTATAATTAGGGTTTAATAAATTGTGTGGTACAGCTAATAAGTTCAAAAATAATTTAGAAAAGACAAATGAGAAAGGCAGTTGTTGTAGATGAGGGTCATGGAAAAGCAAAGTGTGCAGTTTGTGAGTGAACCTAATAAAGTAAGTGTGTGGCTTTAATAGGCAGAAAAGAAAAGGAAGGGCATTCTTGCCCAGAAGGAACAGAACAGAGGGAAATAGACAGGAAAACACTGAAACAGGGCAGAGCCTAGGAAAGAGGTACAAAGAAAACATTTTAGTAAAAGTTTGCAGGAGGTGTAGGAGTAAGCCCTGAAGGTGTCTGAAACTCAGCTGAGGCCAAGAGAGTGCGGGAGAGAGGAGTGGAGACAGTTCAGAGAGGTCACAGGGTACGAAGCAGGTCGACCTGTGCAGTTTGGATGTTTTTAAGGCATAGCTACAGCAGATCTCAGGGACGAGCAGAGGAGAATAGCAGGACAATGGCTGGCCCTCACAGGGCACAGGTACCACGGAAGAGGCTGAAAATGGCACCAAGCTCCAGCCTGGCAAATAGTAGGTATGGTCCCCCAGTGCTGCCACATTTTAAATGGCTTCCTCTAGCACCTAGCCTCAGAATCCCCTCTCCCACTATTGTTACAAAAGGCAACAATGAGAAGTATAATAAAATAAAAACATAGACACTGTAGCATTAAACATCAGGAATGCATCAAGGTGCAGGCCACAGATCAGCGGGGGTCCCAGGCTATCCTTTGAGAATCGCTATCCTAGACCTGACAGGACACTGTCCAGCATGTATAAGCTGCCAACCGGACAAGAAGTGCCGGAAGGGGCAGGAGGTGCAGCAAAGACAGATGGTGTCTGCAGGAAACCTTCCTCACTTGGAGTGGACAGCCAATGATGAGCATAGAAGGTGAAGGAAAAGGCAACTCAGGCCTTGTAAATTAAAACCAGATTTCTGAGCTTCTCGCCTTTCCATCCAGATTTAAAGCCAGGCTGCCTGGGCTCTTATTTTCACTGACCTGGAAGAGAAATCTGTGTTGGAAATGTCCATCTAGAGCCAGAGAACGCTCCCCGTGAACTCTAAGAAAGCCTGGTTCCCCAAGAAAATTCTTTTTCTTAGTGTTAGTGACCTGATCACCTGGCTTGCTCCCTCTTGAGCACTGGAAGCCTTATACTATAAGTAATTAAAGAGCAAATTCCTCAGGATGCATAGCTTACCATTTCCCAGAGACCATCAAAGATAATTATGCTACTGAAACATTCAAAACATTGCCAGGTCATTGTTTTTTCTCTGGATAATAGTGGGGGTTTGGAAAACGATTCCTGTTGGCAGTTTGGGCATTCATTTCAAATATGAAACAAAAACATGAGAATATTGGCAATGTTTCAACCCAGAATTAAGTAAAAATGGAAGAAGCAGCAGGAATGATAATGTCACAGGCTGGCAAAATGTCACCATTATCTTATGGCACTTTTTCCAACATCATTCTAGTATGGAATTTTTTGTCTTAGTTTGGACATAGCATTCATTGCCTCAGATATGTTTACAGGCTACTGGCAGATAATACAGAGAGCTGGCGGCAGGGTAGGGAGAGAAAGAGAGAGAGCAATCACACAGGCAGGTATATGAACTGGTTGTGTTTTTTAATTATCTTGAACTTAATGAAGTGTTTGCTTTAAGTTGGAAAATTCCCTGCAATAATTATCTTAGTTGAGAATTTAATAAAAGCTACCACCAGAAAACTTGCTAAGTAAATTACTTATTTGTATGTAATTACCTTTCTACGTCTGCATCTATAAGGAAAAATACACTGAAAACATAAAATACACAGCAGCTTAACGCCTTCTTTCCCTCAATGTGAACTGCAAACACAAATTTTAAGGTCTTTGTTAATTTAGAATCTACCAATGTCAAAATCGCTTCTAAGTTGGGGGGAAAAAATAATACTGCCAGTTTCCTTAACTGCTGGTAAATGTACAAAATCTAATATTACCTCAAAATAAAAACACTGAGTTTTAGCAAAATTGCTAATTCTGACAAGCTTCAGTAATTTGGGGGGTTTTTATATATCCAAAAATGTTGGTAAAGAGTAACTAGGAATTGAAAGCCATATATAACCTTTAATCTTTTGATTTACCTCGAAAGAGACATGTTTCTTTTATTAAAAAAACAAAAACTTTTTAAACCTCATTTTTAAAAAGAAAAATACAGCTTCAGAAATTATAAAATTAATCTTTTGAAACAGCAAAGTAACCAAATACATCACAAACACATTTGATTCTTAAAACAGAGAAAATAAAAACTGGAATACATCAGGAAATGAATTATTCTAGATCAACTCTTCTGATTATTTAGCAAAAGTTTTCTCAGACCCCAAATTAAAATATCTCAGGTTAAGAGAGACATATCCCCTCTACACACACAGACACACACACAAGTTTAACCTGGAAGCTCTTTGCTGCCTACAAAATCTAGTTGACTGTTTCAAAACCTCACTGTTTGTGCAAATACTCCATGGCACGGTATCATTTTTATAAGGTTTTCTTTGCTTTTTCTCATTTTTCCTCCTTTTGCAGAAAAACCAGAAGATTACAGTGCAGGTACAGGAGTAGAAAGTCAGAGAGATCATAGGACAGCCTCAGTGACCAAGAACAATTTTGCTTTGGTGCTTTTATTTCTTACAGCTGCACCACCTCTAACAGAGTAAAGACACCCGCCACAGCTGGGAGACACCCGCTGCAAAAGGCCCAAGCTGCGAGCCAGGCTCAGAAAGAGGCAAGGAGCCAAGCCCACCAGTCGCTTTCCCTCCAGCTCTGCTCGGAAATCATTTGACCCTCACTGCTGAAATGACAGGGGTGCCCTCGAGCACGGAGAGGCTCATGCAGACCAGGAACAAAACCGTCCTTCTGCACCTAATGCATTTCTTTGCACTCAGGGATCATTCAGCGACGGCTCCTGGAGGCCATTTCTTCCCTGTGGAGGTAAAAACACTCTGCGTGGACTCCGAGCAGTTCCACCAGTTCCCAGAAGGCAGGAAGCAGACAAGTCAGACAACCTCCGTTTTGCAGATAGAGGGACTAATGTACCGACTGACCCTTCACAAGGGACTGGAGACAGGTCCAGAGCCCATTTCCTATGGCACCAGTCTCTAACCTTGCAAAGATTTCTAAGGGCTCTAAGATCTCAAAGGAAATCTACCTCCTTTATTTGAAAATAAACATATACATCTATATATGGGAAATATCATTTTCTCATTTCACGTTTGGAGATTTGTAGAAACATATACATACTACTAATAAAAGTGAACAGAACCAAATTAGAAAAAAATTAAAAGAACATACTTATTGTGTAAGTGTATTGTTTCCCCACCCCCAACCCTCATTTGCACATTCAATTTATCCTAGATTTTAGATTAGCTACTGGGAGGTAGCAACATCACCGACCTGGAAGTACAGTATTTACTAGTACTCTGCACACATGAAAAGGCCTTGAAACACTTCCTGAGCATTTCTTTAATAGCAACTGAAATTTTGGAGTTCATGATAAAATTAAATACAGGGCTTGAAATTTGTTTGTTTGGAGGACTTCAGAGTGATTGAAAGTGGCTCATAAAAATAGGATAAGCTCCCCAAGCATTACCTGCAGAAGGAAGATATCATCGCATATATATATTTATAATATATCATATATATATTTATATCATATATTTATATATATTTTTCAAATGTATATAAATGTATATAAAAGCTGTTACGTGAATAAAAAATATTTATTTTGAGTATCACTTAATTCATAGTGGCTCTTTGTTATATACGCACACACTTTTTTTTTCAAGTAACACTTTCTAAGGATATAGTTGCCGTCATGTGGAACTGTTGGAGATTCTGATAAATTGCCTGCTTGGCACCTCTTTCTTCTCTCTTCTCTGGATATAAAAGTCACAACTTCCTATGATTCTCATAGAAAATCCTTTACATGTTTGGGGTATGGCTGAAAATATTCCCTCCCACCAGTAGGGGTGGTTATGTGACCCTGGACCAGCCAATCGGAACACAATTTATCTACTTTCTGCTAGTAATTGGTGCAGTAAAAGGTACATGACCCAAGACAGACTAAGCGATCTTTTCTCTAAGATTTCTATGTAGTAATACTGGAAGAGAGAAGATTCTCTTCCTTGGGGAGTAAAAGCTGATGTAAACAATATATAGGCCTGGTCTGCAGAGGCCATTTTTTCCTAGCTCTTTCCTAGTGTAAAGAGCTTGCCTGACAGTGATGGCAATACGGAGGGCCGGCCAGTAAAGCAAAAGAGGGAGACAGAGAAAGAAAGGCTTCGCTGATTACTCCACTTAAGCACCTGATACTATGTGAGTCAACAGATTCATGTTTTGCTTAAATTACTTAAAGTTGGTTTTCTGTAATAGAAGGCTTTCCTAATACTAGGAGAACAAAATTTTTGTTATGCAAGAGATCTTTTACTACAAAAAGCAAAGACTGCTGCCCTGTAGCATTTTCCCATTGTTATCTACTTCCTCCTTCTTAAACGTTCCTCCTTCTGTGGTTGCCCTAATGTCTGGTTTCCCCTGAGCCTGTCATAGTGTATGATATTTAAATGAACTGAAGGAGGATTTAAACCCTCCCTCAACATATGAAATGTTGTAGAGATTTAACTTCCTTCCAGCTCCATCCCTTGGGATAAATGATAAGATCAGAAATGTTTTTGCTTAGAGAAGACAGTGCCTACACATGAAAAATTTATTAGTATCACTTCTTACATAGCTTCAAGAAAGTTCTTCACCACTACACACCACTCTAAGTCATCTAAAACCAAGGAAACGTCAACTGTGCTCTGGAACCCCATAACCCATTCTGCCATTCCATTACCCCAAATATATGAAAAGTAGAAGGCTACTTTGATGATTTTTCTCTTCTGTTATCCTCTGTTAAATGATTTTGACTTTATATACTATAAATTATATATGTGACTTATAGAATCTTTTCTAAACCTGATTTAAATGGTGTCCCATATCCCATAATCAGTTATTACTAAAATTAATAAAAGTGAGTTTAGTTCAACTATAAGACACAAATTTAATAATATTATTCACTTAGTAATTGAAGAAGAAATAAAGCTTACGTGTTAGGGAAAAAGTGCAAACTGAAAAGTATAAAATAGTGATTATATATGAATAAGTATTTTAACCACAGGGCATGGTCCTTTAGAAAGGGAAGACAGCAGGCCTTATTGAGCCTTATTATTTACTTACTAGGGAGAAAATATCATATTCCAAATAGGATTTGGAACCAAAGGATGACATTTAAACTTCAATGTCTTCAAGGAAGAAAGCAAGCTTCTAAAGTAACATCTGTATGCCCCAGGTGTCCTCAGGGCCAGTCAATACTTAAAACTCCCATCATCTGAAATGTACAAAGTGAATAAAACCATAACCTGATACAGCCCTTATTGTGGAACTGTATGCTCTCCCCATACCACTCTGAGCGTGATTTCTGGTATGTCAAAATTGATTCAACACTCACACACAAAAAATTCTTGAGATAAGCTAACTGCAGTTCCTTGGTCATGACTGATGGAAACAGAGCAGCGTGATTCAATTCTTTGTAGAGATTTCTGTGACTCATCTGGCCTAGCAAATCTAGAACTGGTAGAATTTAACATTAGCCCTTTTAATCTCAGTTGGAAATGCTGTTCAGAGACATCTGATTTTTGTATATGCACAAGAAGAACATGCAAAGAAAATAAAAACAAATAAGCAAACCAGAAAATCCGATTAGGCTGAACATATAAGGAACTTGAGAGCAAAGGTTAAGGTTATTAGCAATGGAATAAAAAGCTATCCCTGTGAGTTAAAAACAAAAACAAAACAATAAAAAAAAATGTTACTTAATGAGAATATTTTCTTTCCTTATACAAATTGCAGGGCCTCTAAGAAATTAATTTGATTTATGGATCTACCCTTTGCCCCAACCTTAAGCAAATCTGAATTGCAAAAGTTAATTGAACAGCAACTATTTTTATAATAAGGGCTGTTTATCTTCCAAGGAAAATACAGTTTAAGTTTTTTAGTTTGCTCAGTGAGTTAAATATGACGAAAAACAGGACAGGAAAGAGGTCTTATTTCCACCCAAATTCTTAGGAATATATCTTTTATCTAGTTCCTAAAGTGTGATCCCTGACAGGTGATTCTTATAAAGTATACAGGTGATTCTTATAAAGTTTAAAAATCACAGATTCCAAGATAAATGTTTTATGGATGTGAATAAGAACTGAAGAGAGAATGAGTCCCTGAAGAAGAGTTTATTGCTACAAAGTTAATCCTCCAAGTGTCAATGATTCCAAAGCTACCATGCTGTTTATCTTTCACATTTATCAATTATCTAAATGCTATTATTATAGCTATAAGAATTCTACACCCATGTTGGAAAAACATAGAAAAGGAAAGGGGCTTCACACTGAATTACTAAAATAATATACAGTATAACCTCCGTAGTTGACCAACTCCTTAAGTTGACCTAATTTAGATAGATTGAACATGTACCACATGTAAGTAGCAGTACAGTAGGCCTAGTTCCGTATGCTGACCACCTCCATATGTTGGCCCATTTGTTACAGTTGGGTTGTCAACTTACAGAGGTTCTACTGATTTGGTGGATAATGATTTGAGAAATTCAAGGCCCCCGTATATTACCATCAGGTGCATCTCCCTGGAACCAGTAAGGGAGAATCAGAGCTTTTTTCTAATGTGTACAATGTAGAGATCTACCTTGAAAACCCAAGAAAATCACTTCTAAGGAAGGATCTGAAATGGCATCTGTGATTTCTATTTTTGCCTAGGTCTATCATGATTCTTCTTAGGAATCCAGTTCTGAAAGCATCTGACAAAAGGTTGATTAGATTTCCATTATAGTTCATATTCAACCTGTAATACTTGGTTCTCTACCCTATATCAAGTTCTTTCAAATAACTTTCTGATTGACTTTCAACAATCAGCTCATGTAAGTTAACCATATTTTTTTTGTATATACATCTATTATTTGTGTCTGTCCTATACTCTATTTCCCTTCTCTTGGTAATATAGCATACCTACTCCTTTGGGTGAATTGTTTTAATTTTTATCAATTTCAGCTTTTAACATAGTAGCAGCTACCCATCTCCCAGCCTCAGCCCATGGTAGGCAACTACACATGTGTTTCTGGAACAACTTGTACATAGCTTGCAGGAGGCAGAAAGGCCAAAAATAACTCTGTCCTCCAAATATTGGGAATCTATACTCTGGATGCTGACTGTTGTTTCAGATCACAGAGATGAAGACAAAGAGGTAGGTGGTAATTGTTTTGATACCTCATTGCATTCTTGAAGTCCCTCCTCCTCCAGCTGAAGTTATGGCCAGGAAATTTAAATAACCAGAATCCTTTTTGTAAACCCCATTCACTTTTCTCTTTTCTCTAGACATGAAAAACTAGTACATTCCAAAACAACTGCATATATGAGGAAAACTGAAAAATACAGATGCACGTCCAGGAAGAAGTATAGGTTCAAAAAGAAAATACTTGAAAAGACTAAGTTTATGCCTCAGATTGATCCTTTGCACAGTCTACAACAACAATAAAAATATCAAAATAAAGTAAAATAAAATAAAAACAGACAACTCAGGGGAAGGAGAAGAATCTGATTTCTATACTTACCACGTTATTAAACTGAAATGTTCAGTTTTCAAGAAAAAAAGAATTCCAAGGCATACAAAGCAACAGTAAAGTATGGCCCATTCGAAGGAAATAAACAAATCAGCAGAAATTGTTCCTGGGAAACCTGATGACAAATCTATTAGACAGACTTTAAAGCAACTGTCTTAAAGATACAAAACTAAAGGAATATGTGAAGAAAGTCAAGAAATGATACATGAATAAAATGGAAATATTAATAAATAGATAGACCTTAAAATAAATCCCCAAAATTCTAGAGCTGAAAAGAACAATAAGTGAAATGGAAAACTTACTAGAGGGATCTAAAGGCAGATTTGAGCAGACAGAAGAAAGAATCAGAAAACTGGAAGGTAGGACACTGTTCTGAGGAGAGAAAGAAAAAGGATTAAAGAAAAGTTAACAAAGCCTTAGGGTCCTGTGTGACACCATTAAGCACAGCAACATACACATTTCAGGATTTCCAGAAAGAGAGATAAAGGGGCAGAGAGAATATTAAACAAAATAACACCAAAGAACTTCCAAAATTTAATGAAAGACATGAATATAACTATTCACAAAGTTTAACAAAGTTCAAGATGAACACAAAGAGACCCAACTCAGTCACAATATAATCAAACTCTTTCAAATGGCAAAAAATCTTGAAAGCAGCAAGAGAGAAGCAACTTACTACATACAAGGAATTCCTCAATACGATTATCAGCAGATTTCTCATTAGAAACTTTAGAGGCCAAAAGCCAGAAGGCCAATATATTCAAAGGGATAAAAGAAATAAAATCCCTATTATCTAAGAATCCTACATCAAGCAAAACTATCCTTCATAAGTAAGGGAGAGGTTAAGAACATCTCCAGATGAACAAAAGAGAAGGAATCTGTGACCACTAGACCCGCCCTGTGGAAGTACATAAGGGAGTCCTGGAAGTTGAAATGAAAGAACATAAAACAATAACTTGAAGCCATGTGAAAAATAAAGACATCAGGGCAGTGCCTATGGCTCAAAGGAATAGGGTGCCAGCCCCACATACTGGAGGTGGCAGGTTCAAAAACCAGCCTGGGCCAAAAACTGAAAAAATAAATAAATAAATAAATACATCAATAATGATAAATGCATAGATGATTATAAATGTTAATATTATTATAATAGTGTGTAACTGCATTTTTTATATTCTACATGATTTAAAATACTACATTTAAAAACACAGAATTAGTATAAAAACGAGAATTACTCTAACTTTGGTTTGTAACTCCACATTTTGTTTATATATAATTCAAGAGGTGAATACATTTAAAAGAATTATTAGTTTATGTTTGGGGACATACAATGCATAAAGATGTGATTTTGTGATATCAATGAGTGAAAAGGGTAAGAACACAGCTACAAAGGAGCAAAATTTTTGTATGTTGTTGAAGCTAAGATTGTACAAATTCAAATTAGAATGTTATAATTAGGATGTTAAATGTAGTACCCATGGTAACCACAAAAAAAAGCTATAAAATACACACAAAAGAAAAGGAGAAAGAATTTAAATGTTTAATTAAAAAAAATCAACTAAAAACAAAGGAAGACAGTAATGGAGGAAGTAAAATACAAAAAGCTATAAGATATACAGGAAAATAGCAAAATAACAGAAGTAAATCCTTAATTATCAGTAATTACTTTAAATGTAAGTAGATTAAACTCTCCAAAGACAAATTAGCAGAATAGATTATAAAAAACAGAATCCAACTATATGCTGTCTACAAGAGACTTTAGATCAGACAGCTATGCTGAAAACTAAAGGATGGAAAAAGATACTACATTCAAATATTAACCTAAAATTAATATTTTTGCCTTTTGTTATATATAAACAATTTATAAAACCAAATATAAAATATAAAACAAAATTTTACCATTTGTTATATATTAACAAAAGTTTCAATACAACAATATAAAACAATTTAAAACATTTATGCACCTAATAACAGACCCCAAAATATATGAAGCCAAAATTGAGAGAACTGAAGGTAGAAATATAGTTGGACACTTCAATAAACCACTCTAATAGCAGATAGAACAACCAGACAGAAGATTAATAAGGAAATGGAGGACTTAACACAGTAAACCAGTTACACCTAAGGGATATATCTATGTAAACATTCTATCCAATAACAACAGCATACACATTCTTCTCATTGCACATGGGATGCTTCTCAGAATAGACAAACATGGTAGGCACAAATTAAGTCATAGTGTGGTATGTATATACAACAGAATATTATTCAGCCTTAAAAAGGAAGGAAATTCTAACATATTCTACAACATCGTTGAAGACATTATACTAAGTGAAATAAGCCACAGAAGACTAAGTCACAGGAGAAAAATACTATCTGATTCCACTTACATTATGTACTCAGAGTAGTCAAAATCCTAGAGATAGAAAATAGATGGGGGGTTGTCAGGTGCTAGGGGCAGGGAGGAATGAAGATTTCTTGTTTAATGGATATAGAGTCTCAGTTTTATAAAAAAAAGAATAGTGGAGGAGATGGGTGATGATGGTTGTATGACACTATGAATGCATTTAATAAAACTGTACACTCAAAAATAGTCAAGAGGGTAAATTTCATGTATGTGGATGTAACCAAAATTAAAAAAAAAAAAAAACCCTGGGGAAAAACTCAAGTCTAGTATCTGTCAACTTAAATGCATTATGTGTTGACTGCATTTTCAAGTCACATGTTAAAGCAGAATACAAAAAGCGTGAACCACAGAAGAAAATAATGGTAAGTGGCCTTCATAAAAATTAAGAACTTCTGTTCATCAAACGAAATCATTAATAAAGAAAAAGCAAGCCTCAAATCAGAAGATAATTGTTAATGTGATACATAGTTTTTCACATATTTATTAGAATACATAAAGAACAAATCGATAACAAAAAGACAAGAGAAAATGGCTAAAAAAATTGAATAGTATTTCATATTACAGGTTCCCCAAAAGCCAGTAAGTACATTAAAAGGTACCAAACATCATTATTCATCAGAGATATAAAAATTAAAATGACTCTGAGATGCTATCGCACATTCACCAAATTTGCCAAAATTAAAAATACTATCAAATACAGGCACAAATGCAGAGGGATTGGGGCTCTGATGCATCACTGGTAGCAATCAAATACTGCCCCCTGGAAAACTCTTTGTCACCATTTATTAAAACTAAATTATGTTCACCTTGTAACCCAGCAACCCTAATTTCAACTCTGTCTACTTTAAAAAAGAAAAAAGAAGGAACAAATAGATGTATTCGTCAAAAATCACAGCAGACATTTGTAATAACTGATATCCATTAAGAGTAGAATGATATATTTATACAGTGGAATATTATGTGGTAGTAAAAAAGAAATAAACTACTATTTATCATAGGCAAGAATATAGAAGAATTTCACAAAGACAATATTGAGTAAAAAAAAAAACAGAAATGTATGGCTGTATGGTTCCATTTCTATAAAATACAAGAACAGGCAAATCATGCTATGAAGATAGAAGTTAGAATGCTGGTAAGCTCTACATGAGGGAAATTAACTAGAAGGGGACAGGAGGAAATTTTTTTTCCTTGCTTTCTATTTTGGTTCAAGTGGTTTGTTACATCAGTGTATATGTCTATAAAAATTCATTGAGTTTTATACTTAAGATTTATGTACTTTCCTCTCTGGGCATTATAACTCATTTAAGAAAAAAGAGGCACAAACATGTCCTTATTATTTATGTTTTATCATTTAAAAGATTATCCTTGAAGACTCCAAAACATAAGAGCCCAAAAGGGAATGGAATTGAGATGATTTCAAATGGAGTTGTATGTGTGATACAACCGTGAAGTTCACATTTCTGCTAGACAGTTTAGCAACCTAAGAGTCTAAAAAATAAGTATTTAAGGGCTTGTATGACAAACTGATGAGCAGGTGTTAAGTCACCTTTCTTGATCCACAAAATCACCCTAAGCTGAATTTACATGCTTCTTGAAAATCAGAGAAAATAAAACATCTCATTCAGCCTCACAAAACCTCTCTGTTGACTATGTATACTGGTGAATTCTATCTTGAGAAGTACTATATTATTAAATTACTATTTAATTTTATAAACATACCCACCTCTTCCAAAAGCACCCTCAAATAATTATATTTTCTCTGTATTTTCAAATTACCTTAGAAAAACCCATAAAGTATAGAGCATTAATAAAATAGCATATATAGCAGCCTTATTATTTCTAGCTAATCATTAAAGTACAATAATCATGACAAAAAGCATGTCTAGGCAAATATACTCACTCACAAATATTATCCAATCTCTTTCCAAAGCCCCTGCATGCTGACCTTATCAACCCAATCAGATGGTTACCCATTTCCAAAGCAAAGTTAAAAGCAGTAAACATGTCATTAAGAAAAATGGGCAAAGGTTAGCTTCCTGGAGAAATTGCTCTTATAATAAACATATGATTTTTGTCAATTTGTTTTGAGAAGTGACAATTGCTACTAGAATAATCTGGTTTATGCTTCTTTCACTGATGTAACCGATGTTGAACTATTATTGAACATAACATTTTAGAACTTAAAAAGACCTTAGGAATAATTTAGTTCATGTGCCCCATTTAAGAAATGAGAAAACTGAGGGCCAGAGTGCTTTCATTACTTGCTCCAAGTTAGATATTTGGAGTACCCCTAAGGTTCTTTACAAATGTGATTTACAATAAATCTTCCAGCTAAAAAGTCTAAAGGGGAAAAATATGTATTTCACAAAAGGAATTTTTGTTTATAGATTTGGAGTCACCTACCATTTCTAGTCCATCTCTATTGAAACACTGGCATGGTCCTTGAGTGTAGAACCATGCCGATCAGTGATCTAAACCTCAAAAATTATGTGGATCTAAACTAAAGCAGGATCCCTGGAAATGGCAAGAAAAGGATTTTTTTTTTTTATACAGAGTCATATCTGGGTAGACTGCCATGGCATCATAGTTCACAGCAGCCTCCAAACAAACGTTTAGGCTCAAGTGATCCTCATGCCTCAGTCTCCTGAGTAGCTGGGAATACGGGTGTCTGCTACAATGCCTGGCTACTTTTTAAAGACAGGGTCTTGCTTTTCCTCAGGCTCATCTCAAACTCCTGAGTTCAGGTGATCCACCCACCTAAGCCTCCCAAAATGTTAGGATTATAAGTGTGAGCCACTGTGTCCAGCATGAAAAGGACAAAACATGAGAAATAGAGGAGGATGACACCTGAGTTGTCTGGTTGACAGGATATTGTGATAATCTTCAGTCTTACTTCCTACCTACATTTATTCATTTTCCTAAATTATTCTCAGGAACTATTGGAATTGTCTTCCTACAGTACAAGTTTTTCCCTCCAATGCAATTTTCCTTGCCTATCTTAATTGGGTTCTCTAACCAGACATTGACACAAAGAGTCATGTGAAGGTAAATGGTAAGAAAGAGTCCCCAGAGTAAAACAAGGCTCAGAAAGGAGAAGAATGGAGGCCAGGAAAGAGTACAAGGGAAAATCACATCCACAGAGAATTTGGCTCACTGGAGTTAGTGTAAGTCAGTGCTACCCAAGGTGTGATTTGCAGATCTCTGTGGTCTGTGAATTATTTGTTAATGGTCCATGATGAGATAAGGCACTAAGCCCACTATTTACTTCAGCTAATCTTACATTCATAGAACTATTTGTGTGTGTGTGTGTGTGTGTGTAGAAAGAAGTGAGTTGACTTACATTCAGCACAAGCTTGTCTTAGATAGTAAGGAAAAGTTTGTATATTGGCTACTTTGGGAAGTACTAATATAGATCACATTTCAGAATTGTCCTGATTAGGAAAGAGTAAGATGGATTATTTCTATCCCATCAGCATCAATCAGTGTTTGAGGCTGTGCTTTCAGAGTGTGGAGCAAAAATTCCAAGATCTCCAGGCTTGGGGAGTCAAGGAGCAAGTTCTTGTATAGCCTGTCCATAGCAGATACAGGTGCTAACTGTTGGTTGAAAGCATTACTACATAAGGGCATGAAAAGGAAAAGGACTCCAAGGTGATAAGGTAAAAACACAAACCTAACATCATTTAGTAAATTAAATTGTCTTTATCGCAGAGCATTTTGGCTTGCCATGTAGGGTCTGTCATCTTTTCAGTTTCATCTCTAACTATATCCTATCCCATTCCACCATTCCACTCACTCTACACCAGTGGTTTTCAATTTTGTTTATGCAATGGAGTCACCCAGGGAGTTTTAAAAATTGCTGATGCCTGAGTTCTACACCCACCTATTCTGATTTTATTGGTCTAATAAGGCCCACACATTGAGAATTTTTAAATTATCCTTCAGTGGTTCTATTGCACAGCCAAGATTGAAAGATACTGCTCTGACCTTTTACACGAAACTACTTGCAATTCCATGAGTTTGACATTGCATGGTTTTGTTGGCCATGCCATGAACACTGCAGAAATAACTTTCCCCATCTTTGCCTTTTCAAATACAATTGATATTTGAAATGCTATTAAATTCTTTCAGACTCAATTCAACCATTTCTATCAATTATAATAGTCAACACACACATGAACAAAGTTTTCACTATGCTTAGCACATAACCAAACTATAGTTAGAGAAGTCCTTTTATACACTACTGATAGATGTATACAATAACTTAATCCCTATAAAAAGCATTATGGTGATGTGAATCACAGGTTTTGATCTAGAACATTTCTGAAACCGTAGCCCAGCGTAGCGTAGCCCTGTGGGTCGTGATGCCTTTGGAGGTCGAACAACCCTTTCACAGGGGTTGCCTAAATACATCTGCATATCAGATATTTACATTACGATTCATAAAAGTAGCAAAATTACAGTTATGAAGTAGCAATGAAAATAATTTTATGGTTGAGGGTCACCACAACATGAGGAACTGTATTAAAGGGTCATGGCATTAGGAAGATTGAGAACCTCTGCCCTAACCTGAGGAAATCCTCAACAATATAAGGAAAATCACATTAGGTGTCATTCCATAGCATTACTTAAGTAATGAGAAACAAACATCCCACAAGTAACAGAACAATTACATAAACTATCAATAGTCCTACAATGGAATATAACAATTGAAAATGATGCTTCACAGGGTTTTTAATAATTTAGGGAACTGTTTACACTGTAAGGCCAACCATACACACAGATGCATACACAATCAGCTCACAAAATCTCAAATATCAAAATTCTTGTGTTTTTTTATAAATAAAAAAGACAAAGGAAGGTCAAGATGTAAGACTAGAAGCAGCCTGCATACTGCTCTCAAAAAGAGGACTGAAAGTTGCAAGTAAATGCCCACCTACAGATGGATCCTCTTGGAGAGAAATTTTTTTCTTTTTTTTTGAGACAGAGCCTCAAGCTGTCACCCTGGATAGAGTGCTGTGGCATCACAGCTCACAGCAACCTCCAATTCCTGGACTCAAGCGAGTCTCTTGCCTCCGCCTCCAAGTAGCTGGGACTACAGGCACCCGCCACAATGCCCAGCCATTTTTTGGTTGCAGCTGTCATTGTTGTTTGGCGGGCCCAGGCTGGATTCGAACCCGCCAGCTCAGGTGTACGTGGCTGGCGCCTTAGCCTGCTGAGCCACAGACGCCGAGCCTGGAGAGAACATTATAAATCATCAGAGAACAGATGATTGGAGACTACTTAGAGTAAAAGAGACAGGGATAGGGTGATACACTTGCCAAGATCAAAACAACTGGGGGAGACACTTATATGTGGGGAGGTGATAAAGGAGAGAGTCCCAGGTCCCTCCACTCCCCATGAAGACAGTGCAAATGGAGCACCACCACCCAAAACCTCTGTACAGATTAGGGAACTGCTCAGAGCAGGGGTCCTCAAAATCCGGCCCGCGGGCCACATGAGTTGGTGTGAATTGTATTTGTTCCCGTTTTGTTTTTTACTTCAAAATAAGATAGGTGCAGTGTGCATAGAAATGTGTTCATAGTTTTTTTTTTTTTAACTATAGTCTGGCCCTCCAACGGTCTGAGGGACAATGAATTGGCTCCCTGTTTAAAAAGTTTGAGGACGCCTGGCTTAGAGACTATAAAGTTGCACTGGAGAACAGGCTCTGCAGGGTCTCACTGGCCTCTATTACTGGGATGTTGCAGCTGACACTACTCAACTCAGAGGTCTCAGGTCCAGAGCACCTGGACAAGGATCAGCTTTGCTGGAATTGCCTTTTTATTGTGAGTTGGGGAGGAAATGGAGAGCAGTTGCTCTCACATACTCATTACTGGAACCAAGCACCACACCCACAATGGAATTTTAACAGACCAGAGCCATTTAGGAGGTCCAACTTTAGCAGTCCAAGTGGGTATTGGTGGTATAGGGGTTAGCATCACTGCCTTCCAACTTTAGCAGTCCAAATGGGACCTGTGTGAGGAGAAAGGCTTGCTATCCAGCAGCCCAGAAACCTTGACCCCACACATCACCAGGCCAAGGTCCAGGACCCTGAGGATCTGCAAGAAAACTGATGGATATGCCCCTGTAGACCTGTGTGCTCACTGGAGGAATAAGCCCCTCATTCCTGTTCACCCTCCCCATTCCAGTTCACCCTACAGACCCATGAACCCTGCAGTGGGCCATGTCTCCCAGCCCTGCAACCATGTGGCAGAATATACCCCTACAGATCCGGGTGGGCCATGCCCCCTGGTTTTGTGTTTTTGATCCACAGGCCATGCCTTTGTAGTTCCATGCACCCATTAGGAGAACAAGCCCCTCAGTCCTGTATACCACACCAAGCATATGCTATCTCCAAGAAATCCACATAACTCGCAAGGAAGTACACGGACTCAAGGTAAAGGGATAGAAAAAAGATTCCAAGCAAATGGGAACCAAAAGTATGCTGTGTAGTCATTATTATATCAGATAAAATTAACTTTAAATAATGGTTTAAAAAAAGGGCCAAGATTGTCATTATGTAATGATAAAGGGGACAATTCAGCAAGGAAAAATAATAATCCTAAATATATATGTACTCAGATGAGCACAGCTATAATCCTAGCATTTTGGGAGGTTGAGGCATGTAGATTGCTTGAGCTCAGCAGTTTGAGACAAGGTAGAGTGAGAGTGACGCCCTGTCTTTACTAAAAATAGAAAAACTAGCTGGGTATTGTGGTGGATGCCTGTAGTTCCAGCTACTTGGGAGGGTGGGGCAAGAAGATCATTTAAGTCTAAGAGTGTGAGGTTGCTGTGAACTATCACATCACAGACTCTGTTTCAAAAATAAATAAATATTTCTTTCAATTTTTTTTTTTTTTACAGAGTCTCACTTGACAACCCTTGCCTACAGTGCCATGGCATCACAGCTCACAGAAACCTCAAACTTTTGGGCTTAACTGATCCTCTTGCCTCAGCCTCTTGAGTAGCTGGGACTACAGGCACCTACCACAAAGCCTGGCTATTTTTAGTGACAGGGTCTTGCTCTTGCTCTGGCTGATCTTGAACTCCTGAGCCCAGGCAATCCACCTGCCTCAGACTTCCAGAGTGCTAGGATTACAGGTGTGAGCCTCCACACCCATCCTTCTCAAAAATAAATAAATATATTAATTAATTAATATATATGTACCTAACACAACAGTTCCATAAATCAAAGATTCATAAATCAAATTCTACTAGAGCTAAGTAACGAAATAAATGGTAGCATCATAGTCACTAGGGACTTCAAAACCCCACTGAAAAAACTAAACAGATCATTGAAGAAGAAAATTAACAAAAAAATACTGGACTTGAATGGAATGCCAGAACAAATAAACTCAATAGACTTTTACAGAACACTGTACCTGAAAACAATAGAATATACATTCCTCTCACTGGGACATAGGACATTTTCCAGGATTGATCATAGCCTAGGCCACAAAACAAGTCTCAGAAAATTCGGGAAAAAGAAATCAAAACCATCCAATATATGTTCTCAGACCACTACAGTACAATAAAACTAGAAATTAATTCCAAGAGAAACTCTCAAATCCACACAAACTCATGGAAATTAACAACCTGCTGCTGGATGATTCTTAGATCAATGATGAAATTAAAATGGAAATCAAGATTCTTTGAACTAAATGAAAAAATGACACAAGATTTCAAAATCTATAGAATAAAGTAAAGGCATACTAAGGGGAAAAATTATAAAGGCTTACATCAAAATCACAGAAAGATTACAAATGAACAACATGATGTCAATCTCAAGAAAATCAAAAAAGAATAATAAACCAAACTCAAAGCAAGCAGAAGAAAAGAAGTAAAGCTCAGAGCAAAACTAAATGAAATGGAAACCAGAAAAAAAAATACAAAGGAATAATGAAACAAAATGTTGTTTCTTTGAAAAAGTAAACAAAATCAATAGACCTGTAGTCAAAATATGAGTGTATCATCCATTAACAGTACAAAACTCTACACACACCCAAATAAGAAAATTGATAAATTACTGGAAACACACAGAGTCCCAAGCTTGAATCAGGAAGAAACAGAAATCCTGAACAAACCAATAATGAGCAATAAGACTGAGACTGTAATAGGAAACCTCCCAACAAAGAAAAAGCCCCAGACTATGTAAATCCACAGCCAAATTCCACCACACCTACAGAAAAGAATCCCTTCCTACAGAAATTATTCCATAATATCAAGAGGGAAGGAATTGGCAAAATGCTGTCCTTAATTTGTCAGTTGTGTCAGTGAACTACCTTGGAAGCAGAGCCTCCAGCCCCAGTAAGCCTTCAGGTGACTGCAGGCCCAACCAACATTAACTGAACCTTATGAGAGAGCCTGAGGCCAAACACCTAGCTATGCCCACTCTTGAATTTCTGAACCCCAGAGACTATATAAGATAATGTATTTATTTATTATTTTAAACCATTAAGTTGTGGTAACTTGTTGTGCAAATAACTAACACAATCTAGAATTAGAATGTCTAGGTCACAGGATAGATGTATATTCAATTTTTTAAGGGACACTGAAAGTTTTCCAAGTTGGTGGTGCCATTTTATACTTCCAGAGTTACAGTTGCTCCATAGTTTTACCAATATGTGGCATCATCTCTCTTTTTCATTTTAGTCATTCTAGTAGGTATGCATTGGTATCTCAAGGGGGTTTTAATTTGCATCTAACTGATGACTAGTGGTACTAAACATTTCATGTGTTTATTGCGTGTGTTGCATTTTATGTATCTTTAACATTCCTTTCACAAAACTGTATCTACCATGGGGCTTAGTACTAATTAAGGATTAATTCATACTTGATGAATAAATTAAGGAACAAATGAACAGGTTTTTCCTGTCAACATTTATGAATAAAGGTAACCCTGAGCTCTTTTAAAGATGGGAATTGTAAGTTGCATAATATAATCTACCACTATTACTCAGGGTAGAAAGTTATAATGAGTTATCCCTTCCTTTCATTTCCTAGGGTAAAATATGTAAATAATTCTAGTACCTCTCCTTTCTTCTTTGCTGTGATTTTTCTTGCTCACTGGACTCAGCTTTGCACTAAAATTCTCATAGAATCGGATGGAAACAGAGTGACCCTGACAGGCAGTCCCTAGAGTCAACAGAGGGGTACCTGGGACTCTGAGTTAAATTAGCAGAATCAACAGATAATAAATGAAATCTAATAGCCTGAAAAGACATTTATTACAAAGGCAAAAACAAGCCTTGAGCATAACCTAATTAACAGTGTAAACATATCTATAGATTAATCTTGTCATTACTGGTAGAATGGTCATATTAGATGGAGATAAATCATAACTAGGGAGCCAGAATTTGCTATAATTTATTTAGTATGCAGAGATGAGAACAATACCAAATAGAGGCCAGGGACAACACAAGACTTCTTCTAATCACTGAAGAGGTGTTCTCTATTGTAGGGTAGAGGCAGTTCATCAGGGTTAGCAGCCCTGACATGACAGAGCATCTCGTCTTTCCATTGTTCGAAGCCCATGATAACCAAAGAGCCTGATGACTAATTTAGCTTCCCAGCAAGAGTATGTACTGGAACAGACAAAGGGTTCTGATCACAACAAAGGAAACCATCGCCACTGTAAAAGAATAAATGGACCCAGGAAGGGATGAGCTAATCAGATAATGGGCATATTCTAATTGGCTTACCGGTCATATTTCATGTATTTAATTAATATGGCAGATATTGATTTCACAAGCCACAAACTCAATTATGCTAAAAAAAAAAAAAATAACTGTTTACTATTCCTATACTTAATTCCTATCTCAAATTCCATTTTTTCCCTAGTGGCAAATAACCAACTTAGTTCAAGCTCTTCTTTAGAAAATCATAGGTTTTTCTGTTACCTCAGGATTTTCACAGTAAAATCAAGGCTCCCTCTTCTCTCTGGCTAGTATCTAAGACTTAGAGAGTGGGTGAGTGTCTGGCAAGGCCATGGTGTTGTACAACTCCAAGGACACCAAACACAGTAGTGCTTATGTTGCTTCTCTGTCAACATTTGTTCATGCTAATATCCACTGAAGATGAGCAAACGAATGAAGAACACCTGTCAAAACTTAGGAATGAGGTCCCCCTGAGGTCTTTTGAAGGTAGGGATTGCATAATTACAAACTGCAATCAACAACATTCTTCCCAAGAGTTCCCTAGGCAGTCAGCCTGTGAATTCCCCTCTGACCAAAAGTCTTTTTTAGAGGAAGTTGTCTAACTTCATCTCTAAGAGAGTCAATGAAAGCTGTAAAACTTATTATCTAGCCTTAGAAGTCATAGACAATGACTCCTTTAGCATTCTATTGGTCAAGCAAGTCCCCAGGCCAGCTCACTGTCAAGGGGAGAGAAATCAGACTCTGTCAGTCAATGGAAAGTAGAAATATTTTGTGGCCATTTTTAATTTGGATAGGAGAGGGGAACAGCAAAATTTTTTTAAGTCACTCTGGAGATCGTGAAAAACTCAGTGACATCATCTCCGACTTTCTTGGCCCAAAATACCACATCGTGTCTTGTTATACCACCATCCCTATTCAGCCTGTGTCACATTGCATTATATAATGAAATTCTGGCACCTGGGTGCCTTCCTGCGGACCACCTGGGAAACAAGACAGTGATCCTCAGGGCTCTTGGAGCCCTGGACAAATCTCGGACTTTTCTCACTGCCTCCTCAGGACTAAGCAGTAGAGTGGAGTACAGGGCAGAGAACTTCTTTTCTGGGACCAACATGTAACTTCATTTCCATCTTCCCTAACTCTTTTGTTCTACCCATGCCAGGAGCATCTTCATCTTTAGTCAACAACAAAAGCAAACAGGGTTTGACTGAATGGGTTTTCTTGGTTACCTGGTATTTACACCAAGGGTTTTGACTTCAAACCTCAAAGGCCATTATTAAACTGTTTTGTTTTGTTTCCTCTATGGTCTAAAATTTCCCTTCTCTGAGGCAAGGAGACCAATATCTAGAACAGGTAAAAGGGATTGCATGAGAAGAAAATCACTTGGTAATTGTTTCAAAGTGTTTCTGTCACTCTTATAAATGAGGCTTCTGGACTTCTACATTATTCATTTGTGAGTTCATCTGTTCCATTCCTTTTATGAGAGACCCTGAGCTGATTAAATCTGGGAGCATTGATAAAACTGAATGGCTGAACCCAACTCCTCACTTTGCTGAATTCTAACAAAAGCATTCTCTGAGGCTGTACTTTATAAAAAGTAGTAATTAAAATCTACCTTTTTTCAGTAAGATTAGCCCACATAACAAAATCCCAAAACCAGAGATGTTGGCGTGGATGTGGAGAAAAGGGAACACTTCTACACTGCTGGTGGGAATGCACACTAATACGTTCCTTTTGGAAGGATGTTTGGAGAATACTTAGAGATCTAAAAATTGACCCGCCATTTGACTCTATAATTTCTTTACTAGGTATATACCCAGAAGACCAAAAATCACATTATAACAAAGACATCTGTACCAGAATGTTCATTGCAGCCCAATTCATAATTGCTAAGTCATGGAAGAAACTTAAGTGCCCATCGATCCATGAATGGATTAATAAATTGTGGTACATGTATACCATGGAATATTATGCAGCCTTAAAGAAAGATGGAGACTTTACCCCTTTCATGTTTACATGGATGGAGCTGGAACAAGTTCTTCTTAATAAAGTATCTCAAGAATGGAAGAAAAAGTATCCAATGTACTCAGCCCTACTATGAAGCTAACTTATAGCTGTTGTATGAAGTGTACAACCCAACTATAATACAAGAATATGGGTGAAGGGACAAGGATAAGGAGGGGAGAGGAGAGGTTGGGGTGGAGGGAGGCTAATTGGTGGGGCCACACCTGTAGTGCATCTTAGAAAGGTACCGGCAAACCTTACTAAATGCAGAATACAAATGTCTTCATATAAGAACTGAGAAAATGCCAGGAAGGCTATGTTAA